>JARFJB010002167.1:0-20000 GCA_036346205.1 Vesta saturnalis | reverse complement strand
GTGCCAACAGAAAAACACCTTTATATATTGGATCGGTTAAATCCAACCTGGGTCATGCTGAAACTGCGTCAGGGTTGTGCTCTATTATTAAGGTAGGTAGTGCTGCTTAAATTGAGATAAATCCACGTTTTGACGATAGGTGATTCTGGGAATGGCAAATGATTGCATTTTTCCAAATATCAACTTTTTAAATGTTCGTAAGGATATTGAGGGCTTTGCTAGAGGAAAATTTTTGGTTGTAACCGATATTATGAAAGATAACAGCAAATATTTTGGTATGTTTAAGTATCACTAATTTCCTTAAACGGACACATGTCAACTCGCTTCAGGTATACAAAATTGCGGTATCGGAGGAACAAATGCTCATGCCATTCTGGAACGTTGTGATGAGCACGTAATCCAGGAACTTCATGACCCGTATCGCCTCATCTGCATTAGTGGACGAACCGAACAGTCCTGCAAAAACATTTTAGAGAGTATTCGAACAAATCCTAAAAATAATGGTTATTTATCATTACTAACTGGACTGTTTCAGTAAAATTTCTTTACATTGCCGAAAGCATTTCTGATCGTTTTCTTTTTAGAGATGGCATTCAAGGATATGAGTATCGCGGTTACGTTGTACTAGAAAATGGAAGTGTGCTAAATGAATCAATCGAATACTTTCCGAAAGACACAACTCAGGTATGCATTTATTTAACAGAACCAAATTGCAATTGGATAAAAGTTTTGAAACAATTACGTGAAATTTCTTCATTAAGTGACATTAACCAAAGGTTTGAAGATATTGCCGCATTTTTTTTTAAATAATTGTAATTTGTAGCATCGATAACGCAATTTTGCTCGTAAGTAATGAAATTCCAAAAGTAACTTTGAATGAACAAGAATTGTTTTTCTGGAGTGTTATGTCACAAATAACCATTATTGAGGTATTAAATGCCTTAGAAATTCCTATTAAGTCAGTGATAGGAGTATCTGGAGGAATTATTTCCTGTGCTTTCGCCTGCAAAGCTCTCACACTCGACGAAGCCGTTTCAATCACTTACCAATTGAGCTTTAAGGTATTAAAGAATGAATCTAAGTTTGTGTTGTTTGAGGAAGCAATTCAAAATCGATTGATAGTAAGTCAAAATGTGAATGAGAGGTACTGTTTGTTTGATGGTAAAGCTAGCTGCTCTTTAACACGGGTAATCGAAGATTTGCCGCATAATCTTCCTCTACTCTCAATTAATCCATTACCTTCAATTTGTCGCAGAGTTGTAATTATTCGTAAGCATTTTTTTGCCTCAATCGGAGAGTAAGTATTATCGAGGATAAAGGTAATTGATGATTACTGTAATAATTTACAACAGACTTTACCAACTAGGATTTAGCCCAAAGCTAGAAAAGTTAAACAAGACGTCATGGCCAATTAAAGCACCATTAATTTCACCGTTATTAAAATGGAAGCACTATGAAAGTTGGCCAAAACACATGTTTAAACCAAAATTAGAGTATTGGGCGAAATCATTTAGTGTTTCCTTAAATCATGACGAATGGAAGTTTTTAAAAGGACACAGCATTGATGGTTAAGTGTTAACCAAAGGTAATAAAAATAATATGGTCTAATTACAGGAAGTATTTTATTTCCTGCCACTGGCTACCTTTCTATTGTATGGAAAACTTACCTTCAGCATTGCGGTCTAATTCTAGACGAGACAAAAGTTATTTTTGAAAATGTAAAGTTTCTTCAACGAAAAATCATTTCGAAACAAGAAACGGAGTTGATTGTACAAATTAGTAAAGTATCAAAAAAGTTTGAGGTAATACCTGATATTTTTTACCTGCAATTTAAAAAGTAAAAGCATTGCAGGTGCGAGATGCAGAAAATGCTTTGGTTACCGGTAGAATACGAGTAACTGGTGAAAATGAAGATTTGGTAGAATACTCAGCGGGCGAACAGTCTGCAATGGTTTTAAAACAGAAGGACGTGTACAAAAAACTTAAACTGATGGAATATCGTTACGAGTAAGTAGTCAACTGATCACTTTCACTACTTACTTATGAACGGTAGGGATGAATTTTGCTCATTAGAAGAAATGGCCTTTAACAAAACACGAGTTTTACAAAAGTGGACTGGTAATTGGGTGACCTATTTAGATGGTACTCTACAATTCATGGTTATCAAGGATGACTCAGACCAGCTTGTTCTTCCAACAGCCATAGATTACCTAATGATAGATGCACCACTGCATTTAGCTCATGGTGAAAATGGTGGTTCGTTAACGACGTATTCATACACGGACTGCAACTACGCCAGGTATACTTTTACAGAAATTGTGAGACTTGAAGGTAACGCTCCTGTATAACAATTGTCGGTAATAATACGAAATGAAGTCATGTGATTGTACTTAAGATTTAGGTGTATGCCAAAGAAAGTTCAATTGTAAAGAAGGTACTAAACTTATTGCGCCTGTGTGAATTACACAGTATTTACTTTTAAAAAACCTATATTCAGGGCTTGTTGTCTACAAACTTAGGTGAAACATTTTGACACATTAAACAATCCCTCGTTAACATAAACTCCTGTACCCTAAGCGACCTCTGGGAAGAGGGTATGGTTAGTACGCTGTCATGTGTAGATGAATTCGACGTAGAATTTGTTTGAATTAATGTTAAATTGCCGTGATTTTTAGTTTAAAGCTTTTATCGCTCTTTCACTGAAAGGTATTAAAGTTTATTACGGTTGTAGAGAGTTTTGAGAAACATGTGTCGGCTTAATCCTAGGATGCATAAACCGGGCCTTTCAAGCCCGGAGATAATGTAGTTACCTATAATTTGCTTAAAATAATATCAATCTGCATGAGCATTCAAATATGCTCTAAACACATCTTCATTGAACACACACTCGATTCAAGAAACATTCAAGTGTATTTAGAAATCGAGAAATAAATCTTTTCCATTGCTCAAACCGGTCCTCCAGAGCCCGTGTACAACTAGTTCCTATAAAATCAGTTTCAAGGCTGATTATGATTATGATTAGTTATTATAATTTATTAAGTACTGCTACACGGAATGTTGCATGCCTGCGCAAGTTGAAACCTGCATTACTGCTGGATGTAATGAAAAAGTTGTGATAAAAGTTGCATTGAGTGAACTTTTGAAACACAAATGACAATGGCGTCAAAAAGGAATGTGAAAATCGTGAGATTTGGTGACCGTCTCTATAAAAAACAATGTCGTAGTAGGTACCTGAAAGTGATGACCCGCCTCCTGAAGAAAGTGGTGTGTCAGAAACAGAAAAGGATGACATAAGACAAAAATTTCTGAAGAGTATTCTGGATTCAGTTCTGATGATGTTGACAATAATTTAGAGGACGATGTTGACGATATTGGTAATTCTTCAGGGATTGGTTACATTGCTTCAAGTGGTCTAGATTGGAGTTTGGAATCTCCAACAAAAAATAAAATTTAACCACACAACATTATTCAACAGGCGCCATGACTAGCAGCAAAAATTTGGCTGAAACACCAAACGAAGGGTTTCAGTTATTTGCAACTCCAGTTATTGTACAAGAAATTGTGAACTGTACTAATTTAGAGGGAAACATGTTTACAGAGCAAAAGGAAAACCGTGGAAGCTGTTGATGAATTTCTTGCATTCTGTGGTTTACTTACTCATGAGAGTTGACAGAAGCTGGGATGTTCCTGCGAAAGAAATAGTTTGTAGTAAATTTGCCAATCCTATATACTGAGCCACAATGTCCATATTTCGCTTTGAAGAAATACGAAGATTCGTCAAAAAAGCCGATTTCCGTCGGCGCCCTTCAAGTTCATATCTCTGTAGGAAGTGAATGTAGCAACAAATTTATTTTGTAGGAACTTATCTTATTTTTTGATGTTCTATCTGAATCCCAGAGATTTCTCACATTTTCCCGGATGCCCTAAATTTTAAGCGTATTATTTCATTGACGTATGTAACATTATATGCGATTTCATTATTGCTGTTTACTATTTTGACCAAAGCTTTTAACGCTGATCTAATTGATAAGAGAATTTACTGTTTGTTTTTTTGCTATTTTTAAAACTAAGATTTTTGGCAATAGAATTTCATTGTGACAATTACCGTAAAGTAAAATTTCAATGTGTGCGTGTGTGTGTGTGTGTGGGTGTGCTTGTGCGTGTTTGTCTGCGTGTGAGTGTGAAGTAAATACAAATAGGTGTTAAAACTAACTGGTTCTTTCGATTAGCAGATTATGCAGTTAAATATCAATAAAATGGACGAATTCACAGATTCAAAATCTTTAAAGAAAATGCTGTAATGATGAAAATTATGGTAAACAGGAAGTCCCTACTAATTTATGTTTTTCTAATCCACTTAGCATGGTTCTATTGAGTGGTGCAATTAGTCCTCTAACTACACTAATCAAGAAATCCGCTTTGGAAATTATTAGTTTGCCTAACCAAACAACTTATGTTCAATTCGTAGAAAGTGCTGAGCATAACGCATAACGAATGGCTCGTTATTAAATTATTCTGTTACGGAACAAATTCGCACGGAACGCTAGTAATATAAACGTTAGGGTGCCTGAAAGCACGACGGCGTGAGGGGTGGGTCGTTGTTCAAACGTATAAATTAGCCAAACACTTTGAAACTAGTTCTATCAAATACGAAAATAATATTAAAACAGCTTCTTGAATGATGAATTAGATCAATAGAATTGTCTCCGGAGTTTAGTGTGTCGAAACCGACCACTGGTCTTCTGAATGTATGTTAATCTGATACCATGGTTTGTTTTAATCGTCGAAGATTACAAATATAAACAAATGGTTCTATTTGTATCCATCACAACCCTATTTTCTTTACATAACTTGTACGTTGAGGTTTGACTGATATTTGGTTTGGATTTTAGGAACTGTGCATATCTCTGTACTTGCACTAAGAAATGTTATTTTCTTGTCAGATGAGCTTATTAGTAGAATGGGCTTAGCTTTCAAGTTACACAGAATTTGTAGTGTGTAGCACACGTTTTACTAAATTGAAGGTTATTTTCTACTTAGTCGACTTACTTATGCGGTTTAACCGTCTCCGTATCCGGTAGATATGTGTTTCAGGGTCCAAAATGGCCACATGAAATAATCCACGCTCGTACAACAACGTATGTTCTCACTAACGTTGTGTTTTATTTGAATTAGGTATTATTACACAAACGTAATAAATACAACATACAATATAGTCATTAAGCAATCGGTTACCGTTGAAGGTATGCCGTTTTCTGCTCTTGGTGATGTAGACGATGCCGTTAATAGAGCGATGCTGTGCTGCATCTGTAGTATAATTATGTCACTTCTGCACCACGTAGTGATTTTTTAGGCCAAAATGAGGGGGCACGGGCCAAAGACCACACAATTTTTTGCTAAGTCAAAGGATGAGGGAAGAGGTGAAAGGCCATGTTTTCTTTCAAAATCAAATGGAGAGGGAATGAATCAAAGTACATGGACCTTTTCTAGGTCAAGAGGAGGGGAGAGTCGATAGTTCAGTAACACCAGAAGTTGATCCATTCTTGAAAATCTAAAAACAGAAACAGTTCACCGAAGCGAGAAGATGAGTGTGCATTTCTGTCGTATTACATTCCCTGAAAACCTAAAAATAGAATAGAAAATTGAAAAATGAGTAATGCATCAGATGCTGAATTAAGCAAAATATTACAAACAATCTGCAAATGAATTCTAGAAAATAGAATCTGCAAAATAAGCATTCCAAATAAATTTAATTAGTCTTTAAATTCCAAGAATATGTTTACACACACTCACCGACGCACACGAACATGCACACGCCACACACGCACACACGCACACACGCACACGCGCACACGCAAACACACGTTGAGTTAAAAAAATAACAACTTTGTATTACTCTGCTTTATTGAAAAACTCTATATAGTAAAGAATAATTTTAAAATGCGCACACTTACCATCCATATAATATGATAAACACATTTTATTGGCAAAGTTTACCCATAAAGCGTCAGTTTACCTTACTCTATCATTGACTCACCCTGTTCATTATATAAACCAGACAGTAATACAGCATTAGGCATAGTGTTACATTTTTAGTGTATACTATCTCGACCTCAAAATCAGATGTTTCCACCACTACCCCATCACTATACTTGATACAGTGGGGACTCAATAAGTATTTTATATTTTTCAGTCACCTTTTTAAACGGTTTACACAATGTACCTTTATTTAATCCGGATAGATCCATGTTGTTGACCTAATCTAAGAGGAACATGCTATTACCTTGAACAATCAAGGCATGCGCAAAGTCAGTTACAGTAGGATTTTTCTAGTTCCTAGAAAAGATGAGTCATTGATTTAGAATGCTTATTTTGCAGATTCTATTGCCTGGAATTCACTTAAGACGTTTGTGTAATTTTGCTTAACTTAGCATCCGGTCGATTATTGATTTATTGGTTTCCTACTACATTGGTCCAAACCTCACTTCCGGTCCATAAGACTTCCAGAAATTTGTTCTATTTTCAGATTTCCAATATAGTACGACACTCCTAGAGGTTACTAAACTTTGACCTAGAAATAGGTTAATGAACTTGGAACTCTCCCTCTTATAGGAACTGGTTCTACTTTTAGTTTTCTAAAAATCACCCTCTCTCTCTAATCTCCGACCCACTTTCAAAGGCCAATGAAATTTGAAGTTTCTATGAACTGGTCTATTTTTATATTTTTAAGAATTAGCACGTGGCAATCCTTGACCTACTTAGGGGTTTTTAGGAATCGGTTCTATTTTTAGATTTGTAAGAATCAGCACGTGGCTCATACTTGACCAACTTTAAAAGCCCCCCTTCTTGTTCCCGGAAACTGGTTCTATTTTTATATTTCCAAGAATTGACTTCCGCGGTTAATAAACTTTGAACTATCCTTCCTCCTGTTGACTGTGTAAAACGTGAGTAACCTTTGACTATTATCTTCACTTAAAAAAAGGTCAATAAACTTGGACCTCTACTTCTTCCCTTGGACCTATAGAAAAAGGGGCGTGGTTTTTCACACGTCCTCCCTCCTTTTGACCTAGAGTACATCTTACACATGTAAATCCCTATGTAGTCCAGAAACGACGTAGCTATACCACTTACACCATATCTTGATACGCTGGACGTAGCGACCAAGATAAAATGGTTGCGGGTACAGTTTTTGGCTTCAATAACCGAGTTAGAATCATTATGTGTGGCGTATGGTGTGGTATTGTAAGAAGTGTAGTACTGTAGCTGACATTGGATTGATCTTAGCGGTTACGTAAGAAGCGTTCGTCACCAGGATTTTCGACGCCGAGCTATTTAACGCTCAGCAAAGTAAATTTTGTAGCCTAGGGCAACCAAAACTACCTACTGTAATAGACCTGTTGGCTGGTACTTTTGTCAGTCATAATAATCATAGGTGTAGTTGGGTCGAGATACGTATATTGTGTGCACGCGCGTACGTGCTTGCATTCGTGTCTTTAAGCGGGCGAACATGTGGGTGGTCGGGTGTGAGTGCGTTTGAGAGTTATTCCGTGTTCTGAGATAGTTCCGGATTAGCGCTTATATTTGCATTGATCGTCAGAGTATACATCCTCTTCCTTTTAACACATACCGTTTGAAATAGAACGTAGACATTATCCAATAGGCGCGGTCTCTAGGTTTCATCTCAAATGTCTTGTGTTAGAACAAGAAAGATACTAACGGGATGCGTAGATATAAGCTTTTGTGTTACTGGTCTATGCTAAAGTTCTGTACAAACCTTCAACGTACGTACTTTGATGTCCTGGTCGAGGTGTCAGTTTGTTGGTTTTCAAACAGAATGACCGAGTTTTATTTTATTTTTTTTAGACAATACGTGTAAATGCATGATTATCACCGCCATTGCGGAGATATTCTAGCTGTGTACAAGTTCTAATTTGGCTTTATCAAAACAGTAAAAGGTTTTAAAAGTTAGTCAATGTGCAATTCAGGGCACGACTTGCCACACTTAACTTAACCGGCGACAAGCCGTGATTAATGGTTTAATCGATTTGTTTAACTTTAGTTAATTCGTAATAAAACTTCGTATTGCATTTAGTGCCGAATTTGTGATCGAACTATGAACACAGTTCGATGCTCGGAATTGAGCTTGAAGTTTGAGCAATATAAAGTTTTAATCATTGGCACCAATTTTGAAAACACGAAATTTAAGAAAAATAACAGGCGTAGGTTATTCTGACGGAAAACCGAAACACGTAAATTTAAAAGAAGCCTCGTAAGTTATAATAATCATTGTTCTTCAGAATCCTTGATTTTCTACTACTTTCAGACGATTTAAGAAAATGTGAAAAAGTGGCATAATAAATTGTGTTGTAGTGCTAACTACTCGTATGTAGGTCATTTATACCAAACATATTTTTAGGTCATATGGAACAGAGCTCAAAGGCCTACACGTAACACCAATATCCCTAGAAATAGATAACCCAGTACCTATATTAGAAAGTTACCACTTCGTTCCATTTTCATCAACGTTACCTGTAAAATTGGCTATCACAGTCATTTTGCAAGTAATCGTGGAAAATATCGAAAGGAGCAATATACGAATCACTGAAATTGTAAACAAATTTGACAAAAATAAAATAGGAATCATTATCCCCGTACATTAGAGAGAGCCTCCGTAAGCACCCGAAAGCCCAATGTGAAATTTCAGTGTATTCGATACTTTTGACTCTGTTCCCTTTAATAAAGCTGAACCTACAAATATTGCCGAGTTCGATAAGGATAGTGATTTGGTAATTATTGCGGATGCTCTTCATAGGCCTAACGTAAGTTTAATATTGCAAATAGTTCAAATATTAAACGAGATAACTAGGTTTTCAGAACTATTCTCCAAAATCTTCAAGATGAATGGATTTATATTAAGCAGAGAATTTAAAAAGTTTAATTATAGTAAATATGCTAACCAATACAGCTTCAACGTGATATCAATTTACAAAACTGAGGAAGAAGAAGAATTAGTGCTCTTGCGTAAATCCAAAGATTTTATTGAAACAAACGTTATGTACCTAAATTCTTCTGACACTACAATGTCCTGGTTACCTAATATTCAAAAAATGATAAAAATAACAATAAAATTCTTTTGGTATCCGAAAATGATAGTGCAAGTGGTATTTTGGGATTTGTAAATTGTTTGAAGTGCGAAATTGACCCAAAACTACTCTCCTGCGTTTTTATTATGGACAAAGACATCAAATTTCAAATAGACGACGATTTTTATGTAAACCAAATTCGAAAAGGTTTGATAATCAACGTTTTGAAAAATGGTGAATGGGGAACGTATCGACATCTTCCCTTAGAGCTAAATCAAGATGTCAAGTGTGAGCATTTTTTGGGTACGTTTGATAGGGGTTGTTCTTCACAGATTCATTGGATTGAAGGACCCCTTTCTAAAAATTCAGTTTTATCTTTGGAGCAAAGACTGGTGGAGGTAATGCACGAATAACAACACAACACATTAATACAGCTAATCCTAGGTTTACAATGTTGGTTTGAATTTTAAGGATGCAGTTGAAGTATCTGGTGTTATCAGATTCAAGCACAAAACAAAACGTTTTAGTGAAAATTATTGCGCTGGTATAGAATTTGCTGGGAAGGACATGAAGTAAGTTAATATTGTCTTGGTTACTTTTAATCACCTTTATTCAAAGCGGGCGAAACGTGATGGGCATTCTTGAAAATGGCGCGTTGTCAAATTTAGTAGCGTCCGATATATTCATGATGTGGGATATTCCAAACGAGTGGACAATGGAGGATGCCGCCACCGTACCAGTAACATATAGTACTGTTTTATACGCATTGATTGAGGTAAGTGAACGTTAATTAAGTGCTTATATTTAACGCATCACGTATTTACAGGTAGCAAGAATCAAAGAAGGTCAAAGCATTCTAATTCACGCAGGTGCAGGTGGGATCGGTTTATCTGCCATCAACCTTGCACATTATTATAGGTGTGAAATTTTTATAACAGTTGGCTCTTTAGCAAAACGACAATTTTTAAAAAGACAGTACCCATTCCTTTCAGGTAATAATCTCGTTTTTAAATGTTAATGATTAATATATTTTACGTCGATTGGGGCTTGAATCTCGATGGCGCAGTTGGTTAACGCGGTACTCTAACAAAGTACGGGTCGTAGGTTCAAATCCTACTCGAGGTAAACTTTTTATTTATGTATTTAATAAAATTAATAATAATTTTTAATTAGTGATTAATATTTTTCTAGACACTCATATTGGCAACTCACGCGACTCTTCCTTTAAAGAAATAATCATGAAGGAAACGTGCGGTAAAGGTGTGGATCTAATCATTAACTCACTGTCTGAAGAGAAACTACTCACAAGTTTGAGATGTTTAGGAAAAAGGGGCAAATTTTTGGAAATTGGAAAATATGATGCTTACAAAATAACTCATTACACTTCGATTTACTTTCCACTCGCTCTTTCTGTACTATTCACTTGGACACCATCATCCAATATTTGGAGAAGAAACCAATAGTAACGTCTCTAATCACAAATGGTATTAAAGGTGGATACGTCAAACCAATTCACCGCGTAGTGTTCAATAACGATCAAGTTGTACAAGCCATAGACAACATGTCTAAAGGTTTACACATGGGAAAAGTAACCATAAAAATAAACAATGAACCGAATGCTATACCTAAGTAAACTAAACGATTGAAAAAATTCAATACTCATTTCTTATCACTTAGGTTTTATTGTCGATCCAACTCCAGCTACATTATAGTCGGTGGATTAGGAGGTGTAGGCCTGGAATTATCAGATTGGTTAATCACGCGTGGTGTTAAAAATTTGATACTGGTTTCGCGAAGCGGTGTTACTTCATCATACCAAAACTACAAATTACACGAAGTGGAAAAAATTAGAAGTGAAAATAAAGATAGTACCAAAAGATCTTAGCGTAATCCAGAATTGCGATACAGTAATAAGAGAATGTCTTCAATCCGAACCAATCGAAGGAATTTTTATTCTTTCAGGAGTACTTAACAACAATCTTTTTGAAAATCACACTCTAGAAACATTTCAATCCACATTAATATCTAAAAGCCACAGTTATTCTAAATTTAGACATAGTTACTAGAAAACTGTGCCCTAAACTAAGGTTTATGTTCCTTAAATAAAGCCGTTTACTCAGGGTTATTCTTTTTTAGGCATTTTGTAGCATTTTCATCTGTAGTCTCTGGACGAGGAGAACCAGGATTTACCAATTACGGTATGGGTAATTCAGTAATGGAAAGGATCTGTGAAAATAGGAGGACAGATAAACTGCCTGGTTTAGCAATTCAATGGGGAGTGATAGCAGATGTTCGTGGTTTCCCATTAAATTTAGCACTTAAAAATTTAATCATCTGTTTAGATCGGTATGGTTGAAAATATGGGTTCAAATAAAACTGTATCAGGGACAGTATCACAAACTATCTCTTCATTTCTCAATGCTTTGGACACAATTTTGTCATGTGCAAGACCAGTTGTTTCGTGTATAGTGTTATCAGAAAAAACGAGAACCAGGAAATTACCGACAGATATTATTACCGCTGTTACTAACTTAATTGGTACCATCTATAACTATCTCGTGAAAAATTGTTATTGTTTATTCCTTAGGTGTTAATAAAAATCATGTTAGCCCATATTCAACTTTAGCAGAGTTAGGAATGAGTTCCATTTCAGTTGTGCGAATCAAACGAACGTTGGAGAAACGGTTCCTAATTTATATGACATTGAAAGAATTGAGGAAAGCTACGCTAAATGAGTATTTTATTTTGTTTTTGTGGTATTTTTCACTAAAGTTTATTTTTTAGCCTGAAAGAGAAAGAGAACTCTAGAAAAGGAAATTAAATTGATAACTATTGAAGTGTGCGGATCATTTCAAATTAATTTGTGTGGTTATAATGGAATAAAATATATTTAAAAACGTAAAACGTTAGTTACTAGGTAGATCAAAAAGTTTGGAATAAGTGAAACAAAAAAAATTTTTTTTGGCCAAATTCGGTTTTTTCAACATTCGAATTCAACGATTTTCTAACTTTTTTATCCCTTTCAAAAAGTAGTCGTTTGGAAGCTCTCTAAACTAGATGTCAGTTTCAGCTATGACTTCCTCATTTGAATAAAATAGCTTACCAGTGAGCCATTTCTTCAGCTTTGGAACTAGTTAGAAGTCGCTGGAGGCCAGGCCTGGCGAGTACGGCGACTGAAGAACCAGTTCAAACCCGATTTCTTACAATTTGGCTTGCGCAACAAACGATGAATGAGCAGGCGCATTGTCGTGACGATAGAGAATTTTTTGCGTTTTCAAATGTAGCCGTTTTTCTGCGATTTCAATTTTCATACGATCCAATAATGATGAATTATATGTTCCAGTTATAGTTTTACCTATTTTAAGATAGTCAATGACCATTACCATTCTAAAATACGGAGCCCATAACCTTTCCCGTCCATTGTTGCGTTTTTGGACGCTTCGGGGCACTCACCCGGAGAAACCCATCGTTTCGACTGTTGCATGAACTCTGGTGTGTAGAAATGTATCCATATTGCATCCATGGTCATGAATCGGCGCAAAAACTCCTTTGGATTTCGTTTTAAAGATTGCTACATTCTGTGGGGAAGTCGTAACACGAATTCGATTTTGGTCCACTGTTAGCAAACGCGGCACCATCGCACGCAGAGCTTATTCATATCCAAAATTTCATGTATGGGGTCGTTTAACATAATATCACGATTTGTTCCACGTCTATCGAACGATGTGGTGCTGCTGCCTCGGATTTTTGAAATAGAAAGAAAAAGTATGAGTTTAGTCGTCATTGTTGCCTTCATAACGATATCGACGCTATTGTTGTGCAGTAATATAATGGAGTTTCTGTATCGCGAGGCGGTACGGAACAATTAGGAGGTTAGGTTTAGGACAGGTAATAATTATGCAAATCGGTACTGGTATACTTATCCGAGACATCCCTTCTCTTCACCTGACCGTGCGTAAGGATCACTCCCCACAGGTCCATTGCAGATTGTGCTTTAACCGAAGCCGAACCACGTACTCCACCTGACGGATCTTCCTTACGTCCTCTTCTGTTGGGAGCGTCACCTGCAGCAGGGGGATCGGTTTTCCTTGCTTCTTCATCCTGAAACAAGAAATAGGAATAATATCGCGTTCTTGTAGGTCTTTGTAAACGTCGCTCTCGGAGACTTTTACAGGTAATTTCCGTAGAACTACCTTGAAAGTACGTTCACTCGTTGCGTGGTAGGTATAGTACGAATTAGCCTGTCACGGTCCTTGGTTGTGGTAGGCCATATCCTGCATCCATCGCTGATTGTCTTCGCTCGGGTAAAGGCGATCCCACGTCGGTTTAATTCTCGAGAGAAGATGACCCAGTTCTCCTTCTCGCGAAGGATTAACGACGGCACCCTCTCCCTGGTAATTGCGACTTCAATGGCTTCCGGGTGGTCACTGGTGTCTGCCAGAACCCCATACGCGTTGACGGTCGGTGTGGGCGTTGTCGGGCGGTCCAAAGGTCTCTTCTTAGTCGGTTCTCCGTTTCACGGTGTTAACCCCATGTTATTCGGTCTCGTTCACTCTACCTGGCATCGTGATAATGATGGTGGTAGATGCTGATTGATTGTTATTTTTAAAGCGCTTGAGCGATTCGTTTTTATGCTCGCTGTTCCGAACGCAGACAACGAATCTTCATGGACGGTGCAGAGTCCGGATAATACTTATCTAGCTTGGATTAGGTCTCGTTTAACATTGTCTTGCGTAAATAATAGTAATAATCAGAACACGAAACCATTAAAAAAAAACACGGAGGTTGAAGGGTTAACACTGCTGTAACTTGTAAATGCGCAAACGAAAATTACTGAAATTTTGACAGACGTTTAATGAATTATGGAGCTTTTTATAAATGGTTGCATTAGTTTATATTAACACCATCCCTTAGAATTGTTCCAAACTTTTTGATCCACCTAGTATTTATGTGTTTTTTAACTTCCAACCTACATATGCTATGTAGGTATAGAATGCAGTTGACTGTTTTTTCACTATCGCTTAATCGACTTAACATTTGACCAAATTTCGCCAAGATCGGTCATAACGTCTGTATTTGTGGATGTGTGGATGTATGTTAACATACACGGTAACTCCAGAATGAAAACACGCACGTACTTAAAATGTTGTATTTAAGCTTGTTTTCATTTATCCTGGAGCTGACTAAATTTTGGAAGAAATTCAGCGGCGGAAAGGGGGGGGGAGTTATTAGGAGCTGTTTTTGATTTTTATCAAAGATTTCTGAAACAGCAGTATATTTCAAAAGATGTAAAGATAGAAAAATATAAACCTTAATTATATAGATTAATTAAGTTCTGTGCAATGTTTGGATACGACACGTAATTTAGCGTCAAAAAACTCCTAGAGTAGAATTTAAGTGTTAGTTCAAATTTTTTCAATATTTGAATATCGTAGAGAGGCCAAGCTGAAGAGTCAGTCTACTTATTGTGAAAATGCACGTTGTCGTTTTCTAAAATGGTGGAATAAGTGTCTAAGACATAACAAATATGGCTACTGTTGGTGTTGGACTTCGTCGATTATTGGGATAACTGGCTAACCGATTTCTGCAAACTAGGTGTCAAATGACAGGTAATATATATATATATATATATATATATATATATATATATATATATATATATATATATATAATGTTGAAGAAAAGCTACTGACTTTTTTATTATTTCTAATGCTGATTATCCAGTTTTATTAGAAAGAAATTTAAACATTAAGTACTTATAAACAAGCAACGCTTTTACAGAAAATCTACATTATCTACACTGGTATTCAATTGATTGGTACGTTGGATATCGTTATAACAAATATCTGCCATACATTTTTGTTTTCGGTCAGTATATGCACAACGGGATGTTCTGCACCTTGTCTTGCAATTGCAAGAAATTAGTTCCAAATTTGTATGACTCATAGTTTTTTGCAAATATGTAATCGAACGTAATCGCCCATCTTCTAATTTCCAGCACTGATCTGTAGGTTGAAATGCATTTTGGATTGGTAAATCTGCGGTATACCATTGTTTAACCTCAGTAGTAGACATATGGTTAGTATATGATTTGGGTAATTATATTTTTTTATTTTAGTTCCTTACTTCCTTTTGAGCTAAAAGAAACGCAATAAACGCCTAGCTGGTCATACTGGTTTAATCACGTTTTAAGAGAGCTCTTGGTAAAACCACGATATAAAACCTCATGCATACTAGATGTCTGAAACCTCTGTTGTGTTTTGGGTTTTTTCATTTTTATTAGATTTTGTAGTTTTTGTATACCTAAAGCACTGGAAAGGTAGGTGGTTTACTACTGTTACGGATTGGGGTTACTTATTATTATTACAAGCGTTTTATTATAATTTTATTTGTAGGTATTATTTATGTGGGGTTTATGATCATTATAATTTAGTTATCTTTTTGGACGGTGTATTTTGCTTTACACCTACAGGTAAAATTAGAAGCGAATTGACAAATTTTGTTGTAAGGGAATGGCAAGTTTGCTTTTATATGGGTTGGGCTTCTATACGAAATAAAGAATTGTGTTACACGACCAGTATTTATTTTCTTCGGTATGTTAGGATTAGGAATCCTCAATTAACCTGTTCTCTTTCAGGTCAACGTTTTGCCTTTATTTTGATTGTGTCTGTTGCCTTTACTGTGCCTTGGTCCATTTCTAGGTTTGAGGGCTATACAAGAACAAACCAAGTGGTGTCCTTTAAAGTATTTTATATTTCTACGCAACCATACTCCCACGCATCCAGGTGCTTTCCAAAACGACTGAGCTACCGTTTATCTTAAAAGGGGTTACTGTACACCACCTAGTTTTAGGCATTAGTACCTCCGTGCATGTAATACGCTACGTTCCTTATCAAATTAGAGAGATGGACATGATCTTCAAAATAGTCTTCATATTGTACTTCAAGGAGTTTCCTACGCATATCTGATAAGAGTGATCGGTAATAAAAGGTTAAACACCAACGACCACATACTTTCTCCGTTTTTCTAATCCCACTTAAACCACTGGCAATTTTATAAGCTTTGTTCACATGTTAAAGAGCTTGGTCGGGCGATTACCCTTTATAAATACAATTATAAACGTCGTTTGTAATATCTGGTAAATCTTCCATGTCTGCAAGATATAGGGTACACGAGGATGAATTTGGGATACTGCTTCAAGATGAAGGTTCCAGTCTCCTTCGCGTTCAGCCCATACAAACTTTAGAACCAAACCCGCTAAATCAAAGTATAAACGCCAAAATTTGTACTTGTTGCTATTATCGTTGTGAGTATCGTATTCCTTAATATCTTTATTAGCTTATTTACAATATTGCAAAGGACAGTGTACCCTTTTCACATTTACTACAATTCTATTCACTATTTACAATCGACTTTCTATTTCTTTTTACCTCACTCCACCTACACTACCTTTATCGCCCCTTAACCGTCTTCCTCTTTTCCATATTTCTTCCATCCCTTCCTTTTTCCCCCAGTACTTCCTCTGCCATCTTCTTCTCTTCCTTTACCTACCTGCATTCTTTCATCATATGGTTGATCGTTACCATCCCCTCCCCGAATAGCCTACATACTCTGTCTTCATCACTCCTCCAATATTTGTTCCCTCTTTCTTCATGTCCACCCTAAATTTCGCTACCATTTTCTTTCTTTCCTTTCTCATTTCTCCTTTCGAGTATCCTTCTCCCTAGATCTTTCTATAGATTTTATTGTATTTACCTTCCTTCAGCTTCATCCATCTTTCCTGCCTTTGGACATCCATGTCCCCTCTAATTATGTCCTCTCTCACGCTCACAACTTCCCTTCTCAATCTCTCCACTTCTTCTTTCGCGTACGTATTTCTTTCATAATATTCTTTCCTGGTTTCTTGTCCGTATTTTATTCTTCCTCCTTTTATTTTCTTCTGAATTGTTGTAATATCTTACACTTTGATGCTTATTTCCTCCTCGTACTTCATTGCTCTCTTTCCCACCTCCGCCCTTATTTTTCTGCTTGCACCTCCTCTCCGATGATGTGCCCCGGTGTTTCTCTTTCTACTCCCAGTACCCATTTCAAGTATTTTTCTTCAGTCCCTTCATCTCTTTGTACTCCTTCCACCAGTACACTTTTTATTAGTTTTTGAAATAATAATCTCTTTCTCCTACACTCACTTGTTTTTTGTCCCCTTTTTTGTGCGCCAAATATAAGTGTCCTCCCCCACTGGGAATCTTCCCCCTCTCTATTTTATTTACTATTTCCGTCATCCTTTTTGCTACCTTTTCTCCTCCATTTATCCACTCCTCACCTTGTATCCCGTCTTCTCCTTACTTTCTGTATTGCCTCTATTACTTACTCTTCCTTAATTCCTGGTCCTGCCTCATGTATTTCATATGTTTTCTTGTTCTGTCCTCCTTCTCCTTGCTGTATATCGTCCCCCTCCAGTGACTTCTTGAAATATCTCTCCCATTCGCTTATCTGTATTCCCGCTTGCATCCTCCTTATCCTCTTTACTTTCTTTAGATATTTCCATACGTCCTCTTCACTTTTTATATTCCTTATCTGTTCTTCATTTTGATTTTTATTTTCTTCCTTTTTCCTCTCGCACGTTTTCTTGTACTTATGTACTGCTTCTTTACATTCCTCTTTTTCTACGTTCCATTTCTTCCACTGCCTTAGTGTACTTCTTGCCTTCTTCTTGGTCTCCCTGCATTCTCTGGCCCACCAAACCCGTTTTCTCCTTCTTCCATCTTTCAAAGTTTACTTTCCCCGCTGCTCACTCTCATTTTTTCAACGCTTTCTTGCACTCCTTTCCCTTCCCATATTGTCTTTCCCATTCTCTCTTTGCACCTATTTATACTCTCTTCTGTCCATACCTTCTTGGTCGAGAATTCCTCTATTTTTCTCATTTCCTCTCTGTCACCCTCTTCCATTATCATTCCCAATGGCTGATGATCAGATCCGATCCTCTTCCCTACCGTAAATGTTTTCACATATTCCTCCGCCTCTGCATTCGTTATGATGTAGTCAATTATTGATTCTCTCCTTGCTCTTATGTATGTACACTCTCCCCTCTCACTTTATTCTCTGTTCTCATTCTTTACTTGCCACCCCCTTTCATTACACACTTCTAACAGCACTTTTCCTTCCATATTTAACATTTTGTCTTTTTGTTCTATCCATGTCTCTTGCATTCCCACCACGTCCTGCTCCTTGACAAACTCGCAAAAATCTTGACCTTTATTCTTTAATCCCGCTACGTTCCAGAACATTATCTTTACTTAGTTCCTCCCTACTTTCTCTTTGTTTGCTTTGTTTTTCTTTTCCCTTTCCTTTACTCATTTTTGCGTTGCCCAATCGTTCCGTCAGCCTGCTTTCCCCTTTCTCCTCCCCCTCTTCTTTCAGTTTATTCACCATTGTATGTCCCTTCTCCCCCCCTCTCTCTGCTTAGCTCCTTCGTTCTCTCGTTCCATACATATTTTATTTCGCCTATGTCCATTTTCCTGTATCCTACCCATACTTTTTTCCCTCCTCTCTTCTCTCAGCCACTGTTTTGTACTTCCCTTTCTTCACTTGTCAGGCCGTGATCTATGTAAATTCCTGTGTTCCTCAGTTTTCTCTTCTCCATCATAATCTTCTACTTCTCCTCCAGGTCTCCATTTCCGCCACCACCATCTGATCTTCTTTCTCCCTGTTTATCGCCATCACTTTCCTAACCTAGGCTCTTACATTTAGCTTATCTTACATCATCACTCTTAATTCTTTATCCGGTTCCTTGCTTCTCCGCCCCTTTACTACAATGTTATTCTTCCTTTTTCTTCTCTCCTCTTCGTCTGCTTTATTTTCTATTTTTCTAACAATACTTGTTTTCCTCCCTTCCATTCCTTTTCTCTTTCTTCCATTTGCTCTTTCATTTCTTTGACGTCTTCACTTATTCCTTTCTTATTTTCTTCCATCAGCTTCCTCAACTCACAAATTAATCCCTTTATTTCTTCCATTTCTTTCTCTTCCTCCATATTTTCACTTTGTACCATTACGTTGCTACCACCTTTATTCCCTTTTCTTCCCTCTCCCTTTTATTCATACCCACCTTCTTTAGTCTTTCTTTGTTGAAATGCCTGCACTGCAACAGTAGCAGAAACTGTGGAGAAGACTAAAATAGATTAACTTTTTATTGGTTAACTTTATTCACTTTATCTCCGTAACGCAGTGTAATTCGTTTAAGAACTAATTTTGCTGGATATTGTGGATTCTCTTAACCCATCGAGTCTTAAGGGTGTATATGTGGCCGACTGAAAATCAAAGATAAGTGTATTAACTTTATATCTGTAACGCTGTGTAATTGGTTTTAGAACTAATTTTGCTAGATACTGCGGATTCTCCTTGCCCATCGAGAGCGAGATATTGTAGTATACGTAACACAATTCTCTAAGGGTGCATATATGGCATACTCTGTGTGTGCTTGTGTGTCTGGTGGTTGTGTGTTTGTGTGTTAGTGTGTGTACGTGTATGTTTGTGTGTGTTCGTGAGTGTTCGTGTGTTCGTGTGTGTTCCTGTGTGTTCGTGTGTGTTCGTGTGTGTTCGTGTGTGTTCGTGTGTTCGTGTGTGTGTGTGTGTTCGTGTGTGTGTCGTGTGTCGTGTGTGTGGTGTGTGCGTGTGTGTGTGCGTGTGTGCGTGTGTGCGTGTGTGCTGTGTGCGTGTGCGTGTGTGTGTGTGGTGTGTGCGTGTGGTGTGCGTGTGTGCGTGTGTGCATGTGCGTGTGCGTGAGTGCGTGCGCGTGTAAAAAATTTCAGTACAACGTATGGTACGGCTAAAGGAGAAAACACTTCTAAAGGTAAGCGTATTATTTAAATATGTGTTTTTACCTGATGTGGCTAACAAAATGTCGATAAAGATTTTTAAAAT
>JARFJB010002166.1:757500-852247 GCA_036346205.1 Vesta saturnalis | reverse complement strand
TTCCTATAGCGACCATTATTAACTTCAGCAAAACGGATCTACCCAGCACTTTGAACACATGTCCCGAAACAATTTCATGCTTATGGTGGGACTTATATGATCCTCATACGCATGTTTTAAGTTTAATTCATCTTGCTCAAATAATATAATTAGATTCGCATTATCACGAATTAATTGCTTCGGAATTTTACTGTAAGTTTGACCCAAATAGAAACAGTCAATATCGTTATGCCTACCCATAGAAAAATATGCCCTTATATTATTTTGCTTTTCACAAGCGATATCATCGAAGATAAAATAGAGTTTGATTTTGCACAATTAGGCTCAATCACATCTTGATTGTCGCTGAGGGTAAAGTAACCTATGTCCTTCATTGGAAGTAAGATTTCCTGTAAAAGTTTGTACTTGTTTTGATTCAATGACTTAGAGTATACGTATACATGTTTAAATTTCAAACCATTTTTTCAGTAAGCAGACTGATCATTGCGTTTGTTTTACCACAATTGGAGGGCCACATATAATACCACGTATACTATTAGGAAGTAAATCACCATGTTTTGAAGTAATAGACTTTTCATCAAAGTCATGATTTTGAATTGGAGTTTTGTTTCTGAGCAACTACTTTCATCTTTGATGGATGAAATAAAACTAAACGAATAATTACAACATCTTTATTTATATATTAGACTATATTACAATAATAATTATAATTTTTTCACTTCTCCGGTGAGTGGACTGTACTGTACAATAGCATCATGGAGAATAAGACCATATACAACGATTCCATTATCGAAAGGTGTTAGAGATTCCATTTCCAATTTGATGTCCACTGTTGAGTTTTTTAATGATTCATTTTGTTTAGAGCAGTCCATTACAAATACTGGACATGATTTGAATTCGGAATAGTTGAATAATGCATCTTTATCATCTTCACCATAGTAATCACATCGAAATTTCAAAAAATTGCGATAGGCAGGTATATATTGGTTAGCACTGAAGTTCAAATGCATTGCTTCATATGGATAATACTCAGAATTCAGATGTACTTTAAGATTTCTGATGTTAATGTGATCAAAATTTCCGGCCCTTGCGACCTTGTATACCTTTTACCTTGTTGGAATGCAACAATTATCCAACGTGGTTTTTCCAGTTGCGTTGATGTTTTATTGGCCATATGTCTGAGGTTGCTTGTTTTAAAGCAGGAATTCATACAACTCCCATTGTCGAAATGGAACAGTAATAATAGAATTTTTATTGATTCCTTGAAACAAGTTAAGTTTCGCAGCATCACTAAGTGTTAAGTGCGGTACTTTCCATTGAATTTTATTTAAGGTTATTGCGGCATCAACTTCACCATAGTAACAGTTTGTATCGCTTCTAGATCGAATTAAAACCAACTCTTGGCGCATATTCACGATTACCTGACGATAATCCTCCATTATTCCAAACATGTGGTTCAATGGTATGCAGACTGTAAAAGATTTTTCTCCATTTTGCTCATCGAATTCTACTTGTAATGGTTCTTCATTCTTTGGTGACCATCCTAAATGACTTAGTGCTTTGCTTTTGCTTGCCGTATAAGAAATATATCCCTTAAGCGTAGATGTTATTCCTGGATTTCTACAAACATCCACTCTCTGACCACCTAACTCATAACGAATTTCTTCGAAAAGAAAGTTCGGGAAATTGTTGGTTAAGCTGCATGCTTTTCTTTCATCTTCTTTTTTGAGCTCAAGTTTACCTTCTATGTACAGAAAACTATCATAAGTAGCCGTAATTGGATCTTGACTTTGAATTAAGATTCGTATTTCTTCGGAAGGTCCATATTTAGAAGATCCATATGGAAGATAAGTGTGAATATCTGATTTAATTATAGTATCATCAAAATGTACGTTTTGAAAGACGTTTAACGATTCTGCCGTTGTGGTTGAGAACTTTTAAACCAATTGACGTTAAAAGTATTTCTCTGCAGATGTTAACCGCAATGAAGGTTGATGACTAATTAATGACTTACTGTAGGGATGATGTCTTTATATGAGTTTTGAAAGATGGAATTGGTCCTGGATTAATTCTCAGACCCATGTTTTTTAGTTCTAAGCGTACAGTGAATGGTTCACTTTCACCAAAGTCTATTAATTCACCCTTTTGATTAGTCAAATTAATTGTTATATTACTAATAATGTCAGTGTTTACTTCTAAATATTGAGTATTGCTTGGAGTTTTATCTAGACGATAACCTGGAGGAACTGAAACATCAATCTCATATAATACTTTAGCAGGTTTCCCGTTTCGATAAGATCCCTTTATAATGTTGCACTCTAGTGTAGATTAGTGTGTCTAAGTATTTGAATGTCTAACGCAGATGTATGTAAAATATTTGGTTCTAATATTTTAGACTCAAACCCTAGCATGCGCCCAATACAATTTTCTTTAGTAAAATCAATCTCAAATGAACTGTTTATCTCACATTTAAGTGTATTGTTGTTTGCTCTAATGCTAAACTTTTCTATGGGTATTTTAGATTTTAGATAATCGTTAATTTCATCTAACTCATATGCACCGTGTGGAATATTAATCACTTGCAAATGAGATGGATTTGTTCTAAAATAAAATCTATCGTTGCCTGCATAAATGTTTCTAATGCTGTTGCAGCCGTAAAATCGAACCAATCCAATAACGTATTTCTTCCCCAAATCTAGCTCTATCGGTGGATAGAAGTTGTAGCTAGCTGTGTTACCAACACCTTCTAAACTGAATGTTATTGACATAACTGAGAAAATTTGATGTTGTGCTGATTATTTATATAAAAATTGTAGGCATAGGTGTTCGCAAATAATTGTATTAAACTCTTGATCTTGGTTGTAATTATAATATATTTTACACCCCTGAAAGTAGTTAATCACTTCGTTTGGTGGTCGAATATTACCGAAACTATCGTAATACCATACCTTTTTACCACGCTTTTTGTAGCAAACCCAATGGGTACCTTGGCCCTCTGGCTATCTAAGTTAATAATTCCAGATTCATTTTTCCGTGGCAATTTAGGTATGCTATCTCTCATAAAAATATCCCTAAAGTACGGTACGTTTTTGGAGTATTTCTTTAAATCAGTATCCGTTAACGGTCTTTCGGGTAATCTATTCAGTTTTTTGGAAACGGTTTTAAGTATAATGCACCACCACCAGATTTGTTTGGTTTTAGATATAGTACACCGCCTTTCTTATTCATGGAGCCTATAGCGACCGATTCCATCATGCGATTATGGCGCGATGTCTCTTCCTGCAATTTTTTAGCATTTTTAGCATCATTGACTGCTTTAGCAATTCCTGATGCACCGCCAGCTAAAGCACCGATTGCTGATAATCCTGCGAATAACGGAATAAGAAATGGTAAAACCCTCCTTGTTTAGGTAGGGAATTACTCTAGGAACTTTAATGTTTCTCTTTCCTCCTAAATTTTTCACCACACGTTTTGCCGTTGAAAGCGCTGACTTTATTGTGTCTGTGAAATATCCGTTAGGTTTAATTTTTTTAGCTATTGTCTTTCGTAAATGCAATAAATTTCCACTATTGCATTTCTTCTTCTTCTTCATATTAGATCGACGTTTACACCCCATTCCCAATTTTCTCTTTGCTTTCATGATGGTACTGACTGCTAAAGCTGCAGTTCGTTCACCTAGCGTTGCGTCTAATGATTTAAAGCGCTCCCAAGTTTTTTTTTGCAAAATTTTATCTGCTTTATGTCTACTTTCTAAATCTCGGTAATGTCTGTAACTGATATCATGAAGTTTGCACTGAGCATCTAATTGATTAATACCGAGGTCACCGCGTGCGAGTCGTTTTCTAACTTTGTACCAGGACCGCAATACTGGTAACCAGGTAAATGTAATTCAAACGGAAGTTTATTGATTAGACCATTCACCAAACCACCACCACCTACACTCTTTCGCTTATTAACTAGCATTGTTTACATGGATGGATAGAAGGGGGTATTTATACCTAAATTGGGAAAAACAAATCATAGTTATTTCTTTATTCAGTAAATGCTATACATTAGATAAGCAGGACGATAATACAAAATTTCCATTAAACATACAGTGTTATGTGAATTAATATTATACTTAGCATTTATAACATCATCAATATCTTTATAAATATCATCATCACCACCACCGAATTCTTTCTCACGAAAACGACGGTAGTCAACAACTTGCTGTATGAACTTTTCATAAAAACACACCAGATTGTAAGATTCAAGAAATTCCAATCTATAGCTTACTATATCCTTTAAATTGAATAGTTCTTCTATACTATGTGAGTTGAATGTGCAAGAACAGCACTTGTAATTTTCTATCATAACAGTTTTCAAAATTCTGTCATAAGTAGTATAGCTATGTCACTTCTGGAGCACTTTTGATAATAATAATAATACACCTTCCCGTACAGTGCACATCAAGGTCAATGGTTTTTCAAGGTCATCCTACCCATTACCTCTATACATATTCCTCAAGATCATCACATTGTACAAGGTTTTTCAAGGCCACGTTCAGTGTATGTCTTCAAGGCCAGGAAGTGGTCAAGGTCACCAATCAATTGTCCTGTCGAGTGTTAATTTGAAAGAAATTTTCAAGGACACGCCCCCCAATTCAAGGAAGTCCATTGACCTCTGTCTCAAGCCCTGAGGTATGATACAGATTGTTGTCTAAGCATGCTTCAAGGTCATCAAGCTACGATTACTATGACCACGCTCCTAAAACAGGTAGACGTTTCCTAAAACAGGTAGCCGTTTCCTATAAACAGGTAGCCGTTTCCTAAAACAGGGGGTCCGTTTCCCAAAACAGGTAGCTGTTTCGCAACCGTTTCCCCCGAAAAAGGCGGTCTATTGTTCAGGTCGAGTTGATACATCTCAATTCTAGGAAATCAAAAAGGCGATGCATTGTTCAAAGTCTATGTTTACAATTTTCAAGGTGAAAGAACAAAAGCGATTCATTCTTCTGGTCGAGTTATAAAAATAAATTGTTATCTCAATTCTAGGAAATCAAGAATGAAGGCGATGTATTATCAACGCTTCAAAGTCTATGCTTACAATTTTCAAGGTAAAAGAATAAAAGCGATTCATTCTTCTGGTCGAGTTATAAAATAAATTGTTATCTCAATTCTAGGAAATCAAGAACAAAGACGACGCTTCAAAGTCTATGCTTACAATTTTCAAGGTAAAAGAACATTCTTCTGGTCGAGTTATAAAAATAAATTGTTATCTCAATTCTGAGAAATAAGTCTGTGCTTATAATTTTCAAGGTAAATGAATAAAGACGATTCATTGCTCTGGTTGATTTATAAAAATAGATTGTAAATACATCTCTTTCAAGAACAAAGGCAATCCATTGTCAGCGCTTTAAAGTTTATGCTTATAAGGTCACACCTCTGCAAAGACGATCCATTGTTCAGTTAGAAATAGATTGTTATCTCAATTCTAGGAAATCAAGAGCCCTGAGGTGCATGTTTCAAAGCCACGCCCCTCAGGTGGCCGTTTCTAAAACAGGTAGCCGTTTCCTAAAACAGGTAGCCGTTTAAAACAGGGGTCCGTTTCAAAACAGATAGCTGTTTCGCAACCGTTTCGAAAAGGCGGTCTATTGTTCAGGTCGAGTTAATACATCTCAATTCTAGGAAATCAAAAAAGGGGGCCCATTGTTCAAAGTCTATGCTTACAATTTTCAAGGTGTAAGAGCAAAGACGATTCATTCTTCTGGTCGAGTTATAAAAATAAATTGTTATCTCAATTCTGAGAAATCATGAACAAAGACGACGCTTCAAAGTTTACGTTTACAAGGTCATACGAGAGAACAAAGACATTCCATTGTTCAGGTTGAAAATAGATTGTTAAATACACTTCTATTCTAGGAAATCAAGAACAAAGACGATGCATTATTCACAAAGTCTATGCTTACAATTTTCAAGGTCACATGAGAGAACAAAGACGATTCATTGTTGAGTCGTAGCTTCTGAAATTCTGAGAATAAAGACGATGCATTGTTCAGACTGGTCATCTAACAAGTAAAATATTTTTATAAAACTACCGCAATATACGGATAAAAATCGATTTAAGTAAATATACATGGGACTTAACATACTTTTGCTGGATCATATTACTCCAACCATATGTAAACATGCTCATTTCGTAGTGTTTAGTCGTAGTGAGGTTGTGGACAAGTAAAGTCATGAAAAATCAATAAAATCGCTCCTGGATACTTCATGTAATAACAATATGAATAATAATTTAACATTTTGTTGTTCATGCTGTCAAAATAGTGATGGTAGTAGTAGTAGTAGCAAAAATGAAGAGAAACAAGATGAAGGTTATTCCGACTGGTCATCATCATTTCAAGATAGGGCTGAGGTGTATAAACAGGCAGCTAATGAATACTTAATTGATTGTGCTTCCTATAAACTATCGAACGATACGCATATTGAAATTGGATACAGTACACACCTTAACCTTGCACCAGTAGTGCGTATGAGATGTGGCAACAGCGTGATATTAGACGTGAAGGAATGGAATGAACTTCTAAGATGGTATTCATACGTAGAAATACAATTTCTTCGATCCCAAGAAATTGAAAGCCAAATTGATTGGTCACATGTAAACGAGGAGGATATAATACATGAGCAAGATTACGAATCTCTATCTAGTAATCTCGGTATTTATTGCAATTGGGAATTGCTTAAAGGATATGAGAGAATTTTGAAAACTGTTATGATAGAAAACTACAACTGTTGTTCGTGTACATTCAATGCCCATAACATAGAGGAACATTCGATTTGAAGGCCATAATCGTATGATGGAATCGATCGCTGGTGGCGCATTCTATCTAAAACCATACAAATCTGGAGGTGCATTATACTTAAAACCGTTTCCAAAAACTGAGTAGATTACCCGAAAGAGCTTTAACAGATATTGATTTAAAGAAATACACAAAGGTGTACCATACTTTAGGGGTATTTTATGAGAGATAGCCTGCCTAAATTACCACAGAAAATGAATCTGGAATCATCAACTTAGATAGTCAGAGTGGACCGGTACACATTGGGTTTGCTACAAAAGCGTGGTGAAAAGGTATGGTATTACGATAGTTTCGGTAATCTTCGACCACCAGTTGAAGCGATTAACTACTTTCGGGATGTAAAATTTATTATAATTACAATCAAGATCAGGAATTTAATAGCATTATTTGCGGGCACCTATGCCTACAATTTCTATATAAATAATCGACATAACCTTAAATTTTCTCAGTTATGTCAATAACATTCAGTTTAGAAGGTGTTGGTAACATAGCTAGCTGCAACTTCTACCCACCGATAGAGCTAGATTTGGAGAAGAAATACGTTGTTGGATTGGTGGGATTTTACGGTGCAACAGCATTAGAAACATTTATACGGGCAACGATAGATTTTATTTTAGAACAAATTCATCTCATTTGCGAGTGATTAATATTCTACACGGTGCCTATGAGTTAGATGAAATTAGTGCTTACTTGAAATCAAAGATACCCACAGAAAAATTTTTTATTAGGGCAAACACCAATACGCTTAAGTGTGAGATAAACAGTTCATTTGAGATCGATTTTACTAAAGAGAGTAGCATTGGCCGCATGCTCGGGTTTGAGCCTAGAATACTAAAAGCGAACGTTCTCCACACATCTGCGTTAGACATCCAAATAATTAAACATACTAATCTGCATGTGGAGTGCAACATTATAAAGGAATCTTATCGAAACGGTAAACCTGCAAAGGTAATATACGAAATTGACGTTTCCGTACCCTCGGGCTACCGTTTGGATAAAGTTCCAACCAACACACAATATTTAGAAATAAACACAGACATAATCAGTAATATAACAATCAAATTGACAAATCAAAAGGGTGATTTAATAGACTTTGGTGAAAGTGAACCATTCACGGTACGCTTAGAACTAAAAGAACATGGGTCTGCGAATTAATCACAGGACAATTCCATACAAAAGACCCAATCAACCCTCTTTGCAGTTAACATCTGCAGAGAAATACTTTTTAACATCAATTGGATTGAAAGTTCTGAGTGAGCAAACCATTAAACGTGTTTCAAAGCGTACATTTTAATAGAATTAATGTATCTCTAAGAAATGTTAAATTTATTGAATGAAGTTTACTTTAATGTCTATCTCTTTTACACAATGATATGTCTCGCTCACACACACACACACACACACACATCGCAACCTGAAATTATTGTATCACTCTGAATGTATTCATCTAAAATATGCAATGTTTTATTGAACAATGGGTTTTCTTTGTTAATAATAGCATTTGCATTCTTAAAAATTTGTAGGAATGTATAAAAAATTCAAGCTAATAAAGACTTTCTTTGTATAAAACACACACACACACACATCTGCATTCTTAAAAATTATTTTAATAACTTTAAAACTTGCCAAAACTACATCGCATAATTAGTAATATAATAATTAATGAAAATGAAAAGGTTTCGCTATAAATAACAATAGGTTTGCATTCAAAAGTATGTAATTTAAAAATACAATATTTAATGTGAACAAGGATTTTCTTTGCATAACAATGAAAGCTTTTATAGTGCATTCTTGAAAATATAAAGTAAACAAACTGTAAAAGGGATAATTAATAACAATTAATTTAAAAGTTTGAAATTTATATAAAAGACATCATCCCTTTAGTAAATCTTTAATTACTCATCAACCCTCATTGCATCTACACAATCACTGAATCATTAAACATCTTTCAAAACGTACATTTTGATGATGCTATAATTAAATCAGATATTCACACCTATCTTCCGTATGGCTCTTCTAAGTATGGACCTTCCGAAGAAATACGCATTTTAATTCAAAGTCAGGATCTAATTACAGCTACTTATGATAGTTTTCTATACATAGAAGGTAAGCTGAAGAAAGAAGATGAAGGAAAATCATGCAACTTAACCAATAATTTCCCCACTTCCTTTTCGAAGAGATTCGCTATGAGTTAGGCGGCCAAAGAGTGGACGTTTGCCGAAATCCCGGCATAACATCTACACTTAAAGGATATATTTCTTATACGACAAGCAAGAGCAAAGCATTAAGCCATTTGGGGTGGTCACCAAAGAATGAGGAACCATTACAAGTAGAATTCGATGAGGAAATGGCGAAAATCCTTTGCGGTATGCATACCATTGAACCACATATTTGGAATAATGGAGGATTATCGTCAAGTGATCGTGAATATGCGTCAAGAGTTGATTTTAATTCGATCTAGAAGCGATACAAACTGCTACTATGGTGACGTTGATGCGGAAATAACCCTAAATAAAATTCAATGGAAAGTACCACACTTAACCCTTAGTGATGCCGCGAAACTGAACTTGTTTGAAGGAATAAATAAGAATTCTATTGTTACTGTTCCATTTCGTCAATGGGAGTTATATGAATTACCTGCTTTAAAACAAGCAACCTCTGATATATGGCCAATAAAAACGTCAACGCAACTAGAAAAACCGCGCTGGATAATTGTTGCATTCCAACAAGGTAAAAGGTACACAAAGTCTGCAAGAGCCGGAAATTTTGATCACATTAACATCAGGAACCTTAAAGTACATCTGAATTCAGAGTATTATCCCTATGAAGCAATGCATTTGAACTTCAGTGCTAACCAATACATACCTGCCTATCGCAATTTTTTGAACTTCCGATGTGACTACTATGATGAAGATAATACAGATGCGTTATTCAACTACACCGAATTCAAATCATGTCCAGTATTTGTAATGGACTGTTCTAAACAGAATGAATCCTTAAAAACTCAACAGTAGACATCAAATTGGAAATGGAAACACTAACACCTTTCGATAATGGAATCGTTGCCTATGGTCTTATTCTCCACGATGCTATTGTGCAGTACAACCCACTCACCGGAGAAGTGAAAAAATTATAATCTGTATTATATAAATAAAAATGTTGTAATTATTCGTTTAGTTTCATTTCATCCATCAAAGATGAAAGTAGTTGCGCAGAAACAAAAACTTCCAATTCAAAATCATGACTTTGATGAAAAGTCTGGTACTTCGAAACATGGCGATTTACTTCCTAATAGTATACGTGGCATTATATGTGGCCCCTCCAACTGCGGGAAAACAAACGCAATGATTAGTTTGCTTACTGAGAAAAACGGTTTGAAATTTAAACATGTATACGTATACTCCAAGTCATTAAATCAAAACAAGTACAAACTTTTACAGGAAATCCTACTTCCGATAAGGGATATAGGTTACTTTACGTTCAGCGATAATCAAGATGTGATTGAACCGAATTGTGCAAAAGCAAATTCTATCTTTATCTTTGATGATATCGCCTGTGAAAAGCAAAATAACATAAGGGCATATTTTTCTATGGGTAGACATAACGATATTGATTGTTTCTATTTGGGTCAAACTTACAGTAAAATTCCAAAGCAATTAATTCGTGACAATGCAAATCTAATTATATTATTTGAGCAAGATGAATTAAACCTAAAACATGTGTATGAGGATCATGTAAGCCCCACCATAAGCATGACATTGTTTCGGGATATGTGTTCAAAGTGCTGGATAGATCCGTTTGGGTTCATAGTCATAAATAAGGATGCTGAAGTCAATAATGGTCGCTATAGGAAAAGGTTTGATGAATATATAATACCTTAGCCTGATTTCAGTGGTTTAGTAGTTACACATCCGTTTAGGTATTAACAGCCCTTTTGCTACAATGGATAATAAGGAGATGATATTAAAGCGAAAAATTATTCAGGCTCGTAAAATAATACAGCAGAAATACAACAGTCTTAAAACTGCCCGCATTGATAATGAAAGAACGTTTGAAAGTACTTATAAACCTCTAACAGAACCCCTAACTGAAATAGCGAATAAAATGCATCCTGATAAGAAAACAAAGGAGTCCGTTAAACCCAAAAACTCACCTTTGTTCATATTTCGAAGAAAACATGCTACTACTAGCCCACCACACTTCCTTTCACCAAGGAAGACAAGCCCCCTAGCTCAACTTCCGCTGTTTCAAATAAATACCCCTCCTCGTACACCACCTTTCCTAGAAACATCTGTTGTAGGAGAGATTACTACCGAGGAAGAAGAACCTCTTAGTATCGCAGATGATTCCTGTAATGAACCCATCTCTGAAGAATTTCTCGAGCAGTACCACGAATTACCTCGTATATATGTTGAACGTATTATGAGGGATCTTGAAGGTGCTATTGATCACACTTATGGAGTCCACTATGACGCCAAAACAGACAAATGGGCAATTGGTAATACCCCCATCACAATTAAAGGAAAGGATATGATCATTAATGGTGTCACGTATAAAGGGACTCCAGGTTTATATGATCTGCTTATTATGAATGAACCCGATTTAAATCTAGTAAATTCAAAGGATAGAAAGAATTATAAACGTATTTTAGCAGCTACGAATGTTGCAAGGCGAGATTATGATGTAAGTGGACAGATTCGAGGAAGCCGCAGCAAAAAGTATACACAAATAATTAAACCCTTGCTGTTATCACCTTCAACTCAGGGAGGTGGAGCTATGTTTTTTAAGGAATTAACAAATAGGCCGATTGAATATAAGTATTGGAATGATGTACATGAACTAATTCGTGATCTAGAAGTATTGTGGGCAGAAAAATTGGCTGGAAACACCGGTGCCGTAAACGATATAATATCAATTGTAGAGGAATTGTATGAGGATGGATACATTGAAAGACCAAACACTAGTTTTCTGAACAATATAAATCAGACTGCATTGATGTCGACATATCATAACTAAAATGCCTCTTGATAAATTTGGACGGTCACATGCCCAGTATCAATTTAAGAAATTAACCCCTCAGTTTCAACTTATTGATGATAATCAATTCGATATCGAGAATAAGAGACTCAGCAATGTTGCCAACCCCATAGATCCTCAAGATGTCATCACCAAGCAATACTATTTATCGACAAGGTTGAATTTGGATGGAAACCGTTTGACCCAGTTGGCGGATCCGGAAGAAGATGGTGATGCTATAAGTAAAGGATACCTTGATTTTTGTCTGCAAGCAATTCAGAAAGCTGTTAAAGGGAACTTTAACGCTTATCTAGTGTTGGAGGAAAACTACATCAACTTAAAGAAATTGTGGATCATGTCCAAATTACAACTCGTCAATGAATTGCACAAACCCGCAAGAAAAAATTTTAAACGAAGGCGCACAATAATTAAGGGATATGATGACCTCTGGCAAGCAGATTTGGCTGAATTTAACACATATGCTAAACAAAATAAGGGCTACAAGTATATTTTAGTAGTTATTGACTGTTTTTCGAAATACTTGTGGACCAAAGGATTAAAAACAAAACGGGCTTGAAGTTGTCAAGGCCATGCAGGCAATCTTCAAAACGGGCCGGAACCCTTCCAATTTGCAGACAGATGCAGGAAAAGAATTCTACAATGAGCATTTCACTAAACTAATGCAGCGTTATGGGGTCAACCATTACTCCACCTATAGTACAAAGAAGGCAGCAATTGCGGAACGAGTGATCAGGACCGTTAAGTCTGCCCTATACAAGTCATTCAGCCTACAGGGTAAATATAAATGGATTGATACAATTGACACCGTAACGATGGATTATAACAATCGTAAGCATAGAACTACAGGAATGAAGCCCAAAGATGTCGGTAATCATACAAAGCTAGATGCTTACACTCACATAAAATAGTTGATAGGAATCGTTATTGTGTGGGTGACATAGTACGAATCAGTAAATTTAAAAGTATTTTCGCTAAAGGATACACTCCCAATTGGTCAAGTGAACTATTCAAGATTGTGAAAGTTTGCATTACTAACCCAACCACCTACATGTTGGAGGACATGAAAGGATCACCTGTACTGGGAGGCTTTTATGAACATGAATTACAGAAAACAAAGCATCCGGATGTCTACCTTGTGGAAAAAGTGCTTCGCTCCAAGAATAACAAGTTATTCGTAAAGTGGTGGGGATTGGATGAAAGATCATGGATCAATAAAGACGATTTAGTGTTATAATATAGCTGTAGGCATTGTAACTTTTAGATGAATTAAAACCACATAAAACAATTATAATTGTATTTATTTAAATATTACATCATCTTATAAACCTAAAGTATTTCTATAATCGTTTAAATTACTAGACGGCCATATTCCCAAATCTGGTCCATCCCAAGCAGGAATCACCTTTCTCAATGTTTTCCAAAATCCAATTCTATGGTGCTCCTCATTTTCCCATGGTTGAAACTTATATGTAATGTTTTGTTCCAATAATACTTAGCATAATATGCTGCTGTCTCGATACATTCACTTAGAGAAAGTGTCTTCATAAACAATATTTTGTAGGCTAACATTTTTACACAATGAATCACCCCATAATAACTTGTATATGTACATTTTAAGGTAAATTCATGTCAAATCCTATCTACATCATTAGAGGTTTACGAACCTTTATCGGTACACAAGTTCGTAAAACTTTTAATGGTATTGCCTAAGCTAATTTTTCTATCAAATAATGTCTTAATAATTACTTCATTTTCACAACAGTTAAAACACTCAATATTTTACAATACATTCAATATAAATGTATAGTTTTCAGGAGAGGCCAAAGAACGCTTCAGGTACTTTCTGTAGATTTGTTTACTGAAAGTTGTACCCCCAGGGTCTAGTATCAGTGAAATCAAAATTTACTAGGCGTTTATCATCATAAGGATTGAGTATGACTTTATTTTGTTTAATGGTAAACACATCATGCTTCTTTGATCTTATGAGGTGTTGATAGCGCCTTATTACGCCACCATCAAATAAAACCTGTTTATAATCATTAATAGTGATCTGCCTCACACTTGCGTGGGTAGAACCCTTTGATTTTTTTACAACCTTTTCATCAACCGCGTAAGTATACATTTTTGCACGAAGTCCTACAAATTCAACCATAATTTTGCCATGATTTTCATCTTTCATTAAGCCGGGGACCTTTTTATTTACTAATGGGAGTCCAAAGATGTTGTCGGGACTATAATCAGATGTATCGAATTTATCAATGTCCTCTTTAATACATTCATAGATATCGGGAACCGAAAAGGCGTATATGAGACTATCCGTATCCGTGTACAAGAGCTTAGCACTATTATGGAACTTGGGTAGCGTGTAACCGTAATGAAAATTATATAAAAAAAGTTTTTGAAACGTCTAAAACACTGAATTCTGCATATATAGGTTTATTGAAATATACTTCAAGCTTATTCATTTCAATGATGAGCATATCATTGTCAAATATTGTACAACTATGAAAATTTGGTTTTGATATGTAAGCACGAGCACCATAGCGACCCTCCCATTTCGTTACTAGCCGTATGTCCTTATGCTTACGTACATTTTCCATCAGCTTCCCGAAAACACTGTTAATCATTAATTTATAGAAATTTTATCGAATTCATTTTGAGATTGCTGACGCATGGCTGTATTTAAATCTATATATTTTTTAACCACGGGGACTGTTTAAAACGTAATATACGGTGTACTTTTACCAACTTCAATCCATATTTTAAATATACTTTTAAATTTCTGTAATGAATTACATAATTACGTTTTGGATACAGGGTAAGCAGTAATTTTTCATTTTGGAATCAGGCGTGGGTGGAACCATATGTTCGGGTGCCAGCGGTAGATCACTGTGACTCTCATGTAATTCTATAGGATAGTCTAAATCACACTCGACTATATAACCAATTTCCGAATCATCAGGATGGTTTATTAAATCTAAACTTTCAAAATTAGCTTCATCAACAAAAGAAAAATCGCCAAATGGTAGAAATTCTGACATGGCGGCTCCATATAAATTATTCACGTCGTAGTACATTAAATACACACTTTCAGAGGTGGGATCAAATTTTTCCCCCATGTACTTATTGTTAGCTTTAGCATACCGATTTGAACATTGAGCTACACCACCTCTAATCCCTCTTTCAATAAACATTAACATATCAATGTCTGTAAATAATTCTAAGTTTACTTGTGTAATTTTAAGCATAGCATCGAATGCTAAACCGGGAGCTGTATAATAGTGTAGAGGATCAAGGTCGTAAGTACTTAAACAAGTTTGCCTAAAGTTTTCGAAAATATCTGCTAAAAGTAGAACGTCTGTTTTTAAATACAAATCTGAGTACTCCGCTAACGATTTAATACTAAATTTGTTCCAAACGTTAACCGCATGCGCAAAACTCTCATCACTGATTCCCTCATTATTAAGATGACTGAAAAATGCTTCCTTGGGAGGGAGCGTGGTCTCATTCAATTTATCCCACGTATCAATATACTCATAAGGAAACACACCTTTGCGAACTACTAGAGAAAATTCCTCCTCATTGTTGCAACTAGCGCGGGAAATAATTTTTACTATCCTCCAAATACTCTGACAACTTTTCAATACTACTACTCATAAATCTGAAAGAGTCAATAAATCTAAACTTAATTTTGGTGCCTTCCATTACCTTCGTGAAAGAGATATATCTTTCTTTGTTTATGGGTAGCAGTGAAATCAAACCGGGAGCACTAGCCAATTCTCTAATGATGAAATGAGAATCATAACCTGATAAATTATGGAACACAACTGGCAGAATGTGGGAGTCTGTATAGTTTAGGTTACACGCCTGGTGCGCTGCCCCCCGAAATGCCCCCGTAAGATGGTTATGGTCTCTAACTTTTATATCAGAGTTAGTAAATGGTTTCCGACAAATGTGACAAATCGTGGCGCTTTCAAATTGCTCAACCTGACTGAGACTTAAAGTAGCCATTGGAATAATTTGATTGATTATTTCGGTAGCCCAATGTGCAATACTTTGAAGCTCGTTAACAAACCATTGAATGCAATCCTTTCCTCTATAAAGCCTAAATCGAGATAAAGAATCATCTTATGAACACTTCAAATAGTAAGCAATACTGAAAGGTGTGTGTTTGGAGTGAAAAAGAGTATTACCTTCGATACCATTGGCACACTTCTCTAAAATGCTTTCTAAATCGGCATAAATGACAAATGGCACCTTTTCCTGAATGCAAAATTTTGAACTGTATATTCATTTCTGCTTCGGTAGGTAGCCTAGTAGAGCATTGATTAAGTTGACTGCAATATGTTAAATGTTTTTCTGATGCAACGTCAGACCAAAAATGATTCAAACACCGGTTACAAATTACTTTCTTATGACCACGCTTTGATATCTGTTTTGAAAATAAAGCTGACATATTTTTAATCCATGTGAAATGGTATACAGTATCATCCGCGGCAGAAAGTATTAAAAGATTTATGGGTTCTTTATCGCTTTGCTGATTACTCAATACAAGGGGTGCAACTTTTTTATCATTTATACAGTACAAATTAATTGCGAGGTTGTTTAGTTTCTCAAATTTGTTTACTTCATCCAGCTGAATGGGGAAGTGAATTGAATCATACTTCAAAACATCTCTAAAATGAGGATAGCTAGTAGTTCGGTTTGAGCTTTGTGAAGCAGGATATAATGCCGAAACAACGGCCCACAGGAAGCAAAACTCATCGTTATTTTTAACATTAACAACAGCGTGCTTTACTGCTATGAAGCGAGGAACTTTAACATAAGTTGAACAACCACCTCTGAATGGGATATAGCTATTAATATTTACTTTTAAATGTAAGACTTCATGTACTGCCCAACCGGAATCCCTTTCAGAAAACTCCTCTAATTTTATCCGTAACTTATCATACACGTTTTCATTGTACCAGACACGTATATTGGTTGAAATATCAATAACGCAATTTTTGTGGCAAAAGTCTTCAACTCAATACTATGATTTTGGGGTTGCATGAAATTGCAGCCTAAGACCACATTTACCTTTAGCATAGATTGCCTTAACATTAATTTCACCTTACGTGCAAAACTATTATACGTATTTAGTAAAAATATCAAAGGGTCCTTAATGTTTGACATATTGATTATAATTCCTGTAAGCAGCCTACCATTAAAACATGAGTCTAGGGGGTACCAACGTAATTTATGCATACCTTTTTTATTGACAATTCCACTACCAACTTTCCCTGAAGCGTTCTTTAACCGTCTCAATCTAACCAGATAGCACTTGAGCAATGCTAAATTGCTCTCAAGCTTAAGCAAGCTTTCATTGGTCTCATAATAAATTTTATGTTTAATTATATCTTGCAATAGCTTGATATTGGTGTTAACTATACGGATGTGCCTGGCAAATTCCTTTTTTGTTTTCAATAAGGGAACAATGCGCTTTGTTAAATTAACCATCTCACTACTACTTGGCATACTCATAGCTAGCAATATGAAGCACACACGTAACAATGAACTTGTAACAAAATGCTCTTCACAACGGTTCTAGTCACGATTGTAAAAATATGATGCACAAATTGGTGAGTACTCTTTACTTTTAACAAATTGCTCTTCGGTTTACAATAAAACTTCACGATTGTAAAAAATATGATGCACACACTGGTGAGTAATAATAGTTGCTTTTTACTTTAGGTAATTTGTTGTTGTGACGACTGTAATGTATCGACTGACGTGGGACTGTTCTTTATCTGCTTATATAGAGATAAGATCGGGTAAGGTCGGATAAGTTCGGATCACCTTTTCATAAGCTACGACTCAACAATGAATCGTCTTTGTTCTTTTACCTTGAAAATTGTAAGCATAGACTTTGAAGCGTCATCTTTGTTCTTGATTTCCTAGAATTGAGATTACAATTTATTTTTATAACTCGACTAGAAGAATGAATCACTTTTGTTCTTTTACCTTGAAAATTGTAAGCATAGACTTTGAACAATGGGCCCCCTTTTTGATTTCCTGGAATTGAGATAACAATTTATTTCTAACTGAACAGTGGATCGTCTTTGTTATCAGAGGTGTGACCTTGTAAGCATAAACTTTAAATCATTGAACAATGCATCGTCTTTGTTCATGATTTCTCAGAATTTTAGAAGCTATGACTCATCCATAACAATAGATCGTCTTTGTTCTCTCATGTAACCTTGTAAGCATAGACTTTGAACCGTCGGCTAGAACAATGAGCCCTCTTTGTTCTTGATTTTTCTCAGAATTGAGATAACAATCTATTTTTATATCTGAACAATAGATAGTCTTTGTTCTCTCACGTGGCCTTGAAAATTGTAAGCATAGACTTTGAAGCGTTGACAATACATCGTCTTTGTTCACGATTTCTCAGAATTGAATTGTATTTAGATAACAATCTATTTTTTATAACTCATCCATAACAATAGATCGTCTTTGTTCTCTCTATTTCTTATAACTCGACCAGAACAATGAATCGTCTTTGTTCATTTACCTTGAAAATTATAAGCATAGACTTTGTACAATACATCGTCTTTGTTCATGATTTCTCAGAATTGAGATAATAATTTATTTCTGCCAGAAGAATGAATCGTCTTTATTCATTTCTCATGTAACCTTGAAAGCATAGACTTTGAACAATGGGCCCCCTTTGTTATTGATTTCCTAGAATTGAGATAACAATTTATTTTTATAACTCGACCAGAAGAATGAATCGCTTTTGTTCTTTCACCTTGAAAATTGTAAGCATAGACTTTTTTGATTTCCTAGAATTGAGATGTATTAACTCGACCTGAACAATAGACCGCCTTTTTCGGGGGAAACGGTTGCGAAACAGCTATCTGTTTTGGGAAACGGACCCCCTGTTTTAGGAAACGGCTACCTGTTTTTAGGAAACGGCTACCTGTTTTTAGGAAACGGCTACCTGTTTAGGGGAACGGCCACCTGAGGGGGCGTGGCTTTGAAACATGCACCTCAGGGCTCTTGATTTCCTAGAATTGAGATAACAATCTATTTCTAACTGAACAATGGATCGTCTTTGCAGAGGTGTGACCTTATAAGCATAAACTTTAAAGCGCTGACAATGGATTGCCTTTGTTCTTGAAAGAGATGTATTTACAATCTATTTTTATAAATCAACCAGAACAATGAATCGTCTTTATTCATTTACCTTGAAAATTATAAGCACAGACTTATTTCTCAGAATTGAGATAACAATTTATTTTTTATAACTCGACCAGAAGAATGTTCTTTTACCTTGAAAATTGTAAGCATAGACTTTGAAGCGTCGTCTTTGTTCTTGATTTCCTAGAATTGAGATAACAATTTATTTTTATAACTCGACCAGAAGAATGAATCGCTTTTATTCTTTTACCTTGAAAATTGTAAGCATAGACTTTGAAGCGTTGATAATACATCGCCTTCATTCTTGATTTCCTAGAATTGAGATAACAATTTATTTTTATAACTCGACCAGAAGAATGAATCGCTTTTGTTCTTTCACCTTGAAAATTGTAAACATAGACTTTGAACAATGCATCGCCTTTTTGATTTCCTAGAATTGAGATGTATTAACTCGACCTGAACAATAGACCGCCTTTTCGGGGAAACGGTTGCGAAACAGCTACCTGTTTTGGGAAACGGACCCTGTTTTGAAACGGCTACCTGTTTTAGGAAACGGCTACCTGTTTATAGGAAACGGCTACCTGTTTTAGGAAACGTCTACCTGTTTTGGGGCGTGGTCATAGTAATCGTAGCTTGATGACCTTGAAGCATGCTTAGACAACAATCTGTATCATACCTCAGGGCTTGAGACAGAGGTCAATGGACTTCCTTGAATTGGGGGCGTGTCCTTGAAAATTTCTTTCAAATTAACACTGACAGGACAATTGATTGGTGACCTTGACCACTTCCTGGCCTTGAAGACATACACTGAACGTGGCCTTGAAAACCTTGTACAATGTGATGATCTTGAGGAATATGTATAGAGGTAATGGGTAGGATGACCTTGAAAAACCATTGACCTTGATGTGCACTGTACGGGAAGGTGTATTATTATTATTATCAAAAGTGCTCCAGAAGTGACATAGCTATACTACTGTCATATCCTTTAATTAATTCCCAATTGTAATAAATACCAAGATTACTAGATAGAGATTCATAATGTTGATCATAGATTATATCTTCTTCTTCGTTTACATTTGACCAATCAATTTTATTTTCAATTTCTTGGGATCGGAAAAATTGTAATTCTACATATGAATACCATCTTAGAAGCTCATTCCATTCCTTCATATCCAACACTACATTATTGCTTTGATCACAATTACCACACCCAATACGCACCACTGGTGCAAGGTTGAGGTGTGTACTGTATCCAATTTCCAGATGTTTTGCATGATGAGTATCGTTCGATAGTTTATAATAAGTACAATCGATTAAGTATTCCTTAGCTGCTTGTTTATACACTTCATTCTTGTATTGAAATGATGATGTCCAGTCAGTCTTAGCAGAAGAATAACCTTCATCATGTTTCTCTTCATTTTTACTACTACCATCACTATTTTGACAGCACCAACAACAAAATGTTAAATTATTTTTCAGATTGTTACTGCAATGATGTGGGGTATCCATATATAACGGTGAACTTCTGAGTTTCGATCGTTCCAGAAATGATTTTATTGCTACTTGCATGACTTTACTTGCTCACAATTTCACTATGACTAAACACTGTTTAAGAAAATAATTCTAGTATTTCAATTTTACATATGGTGGGGGTGCTACTATTAAAAAGAAAATGTTATGTTTGTTGTTTTGCCAGCTGCACCCAAACTACTTATAAACACATCCTTCGTGTTTAGGAGTGTTTTAAATTCTTCAATTCGTGTGTCTTCTTTTTTGAAATACACATAATTGCGTTCCGGCAATACACATTTAAAATCACCCGTTTCTATCACTATACGTTCACAATACTTAGTATTAATTATATCCATATTCATTACTTTATACTTTCTCGATATACCGAGCTCGCACGCATTTTTAAAGGGTTTGCAATAGGTGCTTTGATTTAACCCTGTTAATTCCATATTTAACAATTACGTGTTGCAGACTGATCTCAACATACAGCTCACTGCAATTTATATAAGAAATATGCGTCCTACATATTACAACATGCTTAAACTTGTTAAATACCTACTTTTGACCTTGACTAGAAATATAATATGATGATGATCAGCTCCAAAATTTATATTTCCGCTAAAAGTTTGACCTTGAAAATTATATTCTTAGATTTATGATTACCTTGCAATTTCTATTTTTAGCTTTTCACCTTGACCTTTTTATTTTCTAAGAAATATGACACCAGCGTAGGTCAATAACCTTTGACCTTGAAAACTATTTTTAGATTTATGATTACCTTGCAACTTCTATTTTTAGCTTTTCACCTTGACCTTATATTTCTAAGAAATATGACACCACCGTAAGTCAATAACCTTTGACCTTCAAAACTATTTTTGATTTATGATTACCTTGCAACTTCTATTTTTAGCTTTGACCTTGACCAACTACATTTTAAATCTCCCGCTTAAAGTTTGACCTTGAGCTCCAAAAGCTTCCGATTTCACCACCAGAGGGCGAGTGACTCCAAAAATTTAAATCCCCTGCCAAAAACATGCTTGAGACGTGGAGCGCGTTCTGGCATAACGAGAAAACTGACTTGACCTTGAAATAAATCCCCATAAGATTTATATGGGGTGACCTTGAACTGGTCCAGGATCGGCCTTATATTACTACTGTGGTGGACTGCAGCTATTGCGATACAATAATAAACCTATTGAGTTTGTACCGTGGAATAATCCGAATAAGTTAGTCGGTTGGTTAAGGGAATCATTAGGATCAATGTCGGTAGGAAATACTAGCAATCACAACGAAATTATACATATAATTGACGAACTACGTAACGCAAAAGTAATAAAGTAACAGAAACCTACCACTATAGTCATTTCCTTTCATTGTTACTACGACTATCACTAAAGATAGTACTATATGTCCACCAGTGATGCCAATAAATAAATTTGGCGGACATCTTCATCATCAAATGACAGTGGATAAATTTGGGAAACATATTGTTTATCATTGCGATCTGTCTTATGAAACTTTAATTTCATTTTCTGGAATCGCCGCAAAGAAGAGAATTAGTATATCTACCGGCGTAGTTGATCAATATACCTATCCCTGTAACGACGGCACTATAGTATATTGCAGGTGGAGTCATCCAAGTCTTGAGCTTAACATAGATGGTAAAAAATTTGAGCTGGCAAAGGAGGTAATTGGTCAGCCTCTCAAGAGGAACGATGTAATTCGTGTAACCATGCCGACGTTTGTACAGTTTTCAACTGCAACGATATTCAACGTAGAGTTCGTAGTAAAATCCAAATCAAAAAATGAGTAAAGCCGATATTGTTGAAGAACTGCACAAACCTGCAAGAAGAACTTTTCCGCGGCGTTATGTTGTACTAAAAGGTTTAAATGATCTATTTCAAGCTGATTTAGTGGAAATGATTCCATATACTCGGATGAATAAAGGATTTCGATACATTTTAGTAATAATAAATGCATTCTCCAAATATGTCTGGGCTTTCCCCATCAAACGCAAGAATGGTAAACTAGTCGCGGATGTAATGGATAAACTTTTGTCTGGTTTGAAAAGGACGCCTACACATATACAAACTGATATGGGAACTGAGTTCTATAATGCTGAATTCAAAAAAGTAATGAAAAAATTTAATATCAATCATTACAGTAGTTATTCCACCTTGAAAAGTAGCATAGTCGAACGTGTAAATCGCACCCTTAAATCAATAATGTGGAATAAATGGTTATCAATATTGCCACACATTGTCGCCGAGTATAATTCAAGAAAGCATAGAACAACTGGATACAAATCGGTAGATTCATCGGAAAAAAATAGTACATCTATTTCGAAACATTTAAAATGTCAAAAAATTCTTGACCGTAAAACACCTAAATTTAAAGTGGGAAAACATGTACGCATTAGCAAACATAGAAGCATATTCTCTAAGGGGTACACACCTAATTGGAGTTACGAAGTTTTTCGAATATCAACAGTTTAACGTTCAAGCCCACTCACCTACACATTACGTTACAGTCGAGATGAAGAGATTCAAGGTCGGTTCTACGAGCCAGAACTACAAAGTGTTAAACATCCAGACATTCACCTAGTTGAACATGTAATCCGACGTCAAGGGAATAAAGCTCTCGTTAAATGGTTGGGTTTTGATACTTCTCACAATTCCTGGATTTCTACCAAAGACATTGTGTAAAACGCTAATTAACCATAATTATATATTGTAATATTTATATGCAATAAATAGATCTTTTTTTGTTTTACTTTTTTATTAATACTATCCTATACATATATATCACTACATACTACTAAAGCGTCTGACAAACACACATTCACGATGCTGCTTTTCGAGTATTGGTGAAATTATATTACCACAGTCATCTATTCTTTTTTTAAATCGTGCAGAATCTCTAGCTACTTGTTCCCATTCTCCTTTTCGCGCTTGCCTGTGCGCCAACTCCCATACTATTATGTAGTGAACTACGTTTTTGGTCTCATTAATGCACACCTTCTTCACTTGGTGAGTCGTCATCTGATGGCTCAAAATTCGGTAAATATCTTTCTATTTCGTGTATAAATTGTTCCAATGATATTTCTTTAAGGTCTTCTATTAATCGCTTTATACAACAAATACACTCCATACCATCTACATGCGATTTTAAGTATTTCTCACAAACGCGTATTCCTCCCCCATACTTATTAACTAAATTATCTGAATAGTCATCACTAAATCTACCCATTCCATACACTTTTTTATGATCAGCATCGAATTCTAATGATTGTAACTGACACATTAGTCTTTGGACTGCACTAACACAATCTGCAGCTTTAGGCCACGACTCCGCACTATAACACATCCACATACTGACTAACATCTAATACTATCCCTATTGACTACAAGCGCGTTATCCTCCCCTTTTAGTTATAGGTTTGGCAAGTTCCATATTAAGATATATTTTATCCTTGGCAAATTCTTCCATTTCCAGGAGGCAGGCTATGTTGAGCTCAAATACATCATGCAATGGAACTATATCTTGGTGAATGTAACATTCATTAATCGCCGCTGCCGACTTTATTAGGTTTTTATAAAATTCTGGAAAGTTCACAGTATTTGCCAACTCCAATCGATAATTTATTATCTTCAGAAACCTCCATAACTGTTCTATAGACTCCCATCCTAAATAGACTGTTTCTGTTTCTTCACTATCTAAGAGGCGTATAATTTTTTTCTTGTTAGTATTTTCGTACGAGGCAGTCTTCGATCCCAGTTTGGGAAGTAGCCATGTTTCTTCAGGACTATAGAAATAATTAGTAATTACCCCTTGATTATCCATAAGTATACGCCATTCCTGCTTGTCAAACATCATTCCAGTTCTCTTCGATCCACCTAATTTTACGACTGTCTCAAATCTAAATTTGTGTGATAGACCGACACTAACAAACTTTATTTTACTTTTATTTAAAAAATGCACATTATTAAGCAAAATATCACGATATTCACTAGAACTTATATCACCGATAATCTTGGCCTTTTCTATGGCTTGACGTAATATGTTATCCATTATATACGATACTGGCTTTACATACATTCCCTCTCTTATATACATGACACTCTCCCCACTATGTGTCCTCCTCAAGGCTACTTACGTGACCTTCACGATTATACCATACATTGTTTCAGCAACCTTAGCAGTGCCACCTTTTCTAGGTTTTCTTTTCGTTCCAGGCTGTCACTTTGCCACAACAAGGTCACTACACAAGGTTACATACCCCCACTCAGTATTATTCGTATACTTAAAGGGAGGGGGTTTTACATGTACCATAGTTACCGATCTTCACTATGTCATTTACTCCAGTGCAAGACGATTGCAAGACTCCTGAAGTGTACCAACCATAAACCTTGTTTCACATTAGTGCGCAACGGACATGTCAATTAATTCCGAACTTGGTAAATTCTGAAAAGAAAGGAATACTACCGGCTTCCATAACTAAAGTGCTACGAAATAATTATGAACTGGTTCAGTGGAATTCAGCGTGGTTTGCCAAATTGAGCACGGTAATATGCGAGCACTTTTCGGAAAGCAGTGTAACAGCATATGCCCACATTGTATCAATATATGTTCGCTACCATCTGGTGGACTACATGCATTTGTGCCATTGCTGTTTCGCCCGATTGAAGCCATCTCATCACCGGGTAATTGCGCGATACCACCTGTTGTACGAATATTATTGGTGCTCGTCGTGTAGGGCACCTCTCACACAGTTATACGATGTGTACGATGATGACTCATGCATACTGTGTGATGAGGTATGCTACGTAGACGAGTAATCTTTTTTTTACTGTATTTATTGTATTTATTGTGTATATATATATATATATATATATATATATATATATTGTATATATTGGACATATTGTGTATATGTTCTATATATTATATATCTTACACAATTATAACTTATTTCCTGTCAGTATCGTACTGTTTTCGCTGATGTTAACATGTGTGACCCAAACTTTTATTATGCTCAGTATTACAACTGTTTCGATAAACGAGTACTAACGTATCGAACATGGTCTGTAGTTCACTCACCCCCATTGCTTGCTGCAGCAGGGTTCATTTCCACATATTCAGATGATACTGTTGAATGTTTCATATGTGGGGTTAGAATAAACCGATGGCAGCCAGATTGTCAGGGTATTTTGAACACCCTGTATACGTATTGGGTAATTTTGTTTGATATTTTATTCACTTAAGTTAGATTCCGTATATTTTTTTTTGTTTAAGAGCTTACGGTAGATAATGAATGTTTTGCTTGAATGGGTCACGCTGTATGTAAAGGAATTTTAGGAATGTGTAATGTGCATTAAGGAATTTCGTATTTTTTTTTTGGTGTAGTTACGCAATTTCATTAAGAAAAATCAGTGTAGTTTTTTTTGGAATTTTAAGTACAATCTTCAGTTTATTGCCCGAATCATATGTGGAGTTTTATTAAGATAAATTTGTTTATTTTTGTTACCTAGTTTCATTACAAAGAAGCGTTGTTATCGCATTGGTGCCTTACTGTCGCATTCGTGTAGAGGAACAATTGGAGAGTCGGAATGTTGGTTTTCATCCATGTAAGTAATATGGGTGGGCGATTAGTTGTACCTTTGCAATAACATATCTGTATCGGGTCGAAGGAAAATGCAAACGTGGCAGTTTCTTTGCCTTAAGTCGAGAGATCATCGTAAATTTAGGGGGGTAGAAATTTTAAAATTAAGATGGTTGATTGGTTTGTTTAAATGAATTTGTATGGAGGGGAACGTTTTTTTAATATGGCGAGAAAGTAATTTTGAATGGAAGAGGACTCTGTCCTAAGCTTTTGACGCGTGAAGTTGTGCGTGTTGGTGAAGTCGTTCGAATTAGCGGAATTGGGGTTTCATCATTGTGCGAGCTCCTAGTGAAATTTAGTTAAGGAGCGTTGAAGACTTGAAAGATTAGTCGATTATAACCAAGTTTGGGATATTTTTTGTGAAGTAACATTTCAACCGGGCTCGCTCTTCAAGTTAGTTTATTGGAGAAGAACGGCATCTTCGAGTGCGTTTATGATAGAAATTTGGTTCGTGTTTTTTGTAGTGCGAACCTGAGGACTATTGAATTTTCGTTAATAACGAGATATAATTAGAGAACCCTTTCCTAAGATTTAAGTGAACGTAGTGAACGATAGCCCAACCACACACATACTGTTTAGGATTGTTCTGTTCGTAAATAAACCTATTAATGTAAGCTGTGCAAAACGATTTGTTGAGTGTTTTCTTTTGTTTGTCGAACCTTAACAACCTCGAGTTAAAAGAAATTATTAAAGTGATTTAAGCTAGTTAATGCTGCTTCAATAAGTTACGAGGCATTATTCTAATTTAATTAAAAAAAAAGCAAGTTGAATACGTGGTAGAGACCTGTGGTAAGGCAGCTTCGTGTCGTCGACAAGCAGTAACATCGTGGACCGTGGGCTGCACGAGTAGTACACGACGCTTTCGCCAAGCAAGGATCATTTCCTATTTGCCTGTGTGACCTAGGTAATGTAATTTATATTCTGTTTGTTGATCTTGCGACTTGTGAGAATAAAATTTGATTGTGTTTTATATGGAATATTTTATGTCATGTGTGTTAACGAAGGAACCTGTTGGAAGCAATTTTTTTTTAATCTAGTGTTTCATTTTGTTAACGTTCTCGGACAGTTTCCTTTGTATATTTAGTAGCTATTTAAGGTGTTTTTGATACCATTAATATTTTATGCAGGGAGGTAAATAAAATCTTACCTTCATTATTCAGTTTATATAAGATTCACGTGCTGACCTAATTCAAGTTTATAGAATTTCTTTGAATGCAATTTAGCTTAAGATAGTTTTGCTACTGGCCAGAATTCAATGAGGTAAAAGTTAAGAGGATACGATTACCATTATATCCAAATTGACATGTTTAAATTTTAATTGTTTTATTTAATTATGAAGTATGAATTAATAGATGTTTATCTTAGTTACTATTTGGGAGTAATTATTTTAATATTAAGCCTTGACAAAGGGTGATGATATATTGCTCAAATAGAAAAGCGTCGCCGAGTTCTAATGAGAGAGGTTTGGAGTTTTGTTTTTTTTTTTTTGTGATACCGGATTAAGTTAACTTAACGCAATTTACAAGTTTAGAAAAGAGTTGTAACCGAATTGAAGTCAGTTGGTTTGTTTAAGGGAGTAATTTAACGTAGGGGGAACATTAGAGATTTGTATTGAATTTTAATATTGCTGCACGGTGGTAAGTTGATCAGATTAAGGTGCAGATTTTGAAGCCTTTTCAGGTGAAGCAGTATTGCGGAAGCTGGATCTACGAGCGTTACGACTCGGTAAGTGTGGTAAGTTGGGTATTCGGACCACTACGTACCGTCGTTTATTTCGCGTTTTAAAACACTCTGGTGTGTTCTTTTGGAGTATCCTGGCGCCTACCGGAACTTATTGTGACATTTTCCCGATTTCGACTTTGGTAGATAGCGTAAACTACGGAAACGAGACTGCTTTGTCCCAATAGACCCTCACCGCACGCCGAGCTAGCTGTGCAAAAACCAGGTTTATCTTTTACCTTGTCCTAGTGAACATTTTTACCGTAACAAGATGTCAATCCGTTACAGGAACATCTACAATGGGCACCACACTGCACGTATGCCCAGCTGCTTGTGCCACGTCCACGCAGATGTAATGACACGGAAGTGGAAAGGACCTTTTTCACTTGTACTAAATCAAAATGTTTTATTCCTAAAGAGAATCATACATCTGTGTAATACATTTGTACATGTTTCTATGAATTAAATATAATTTGTACGTCTTTATTTCTACATGAATTAAATATATTAACATATCGTTTTCTTTTATTTTGTGGGTGGGTAAAAAATACAAGTGGGTAAGAGTGGCAACCATGTGGCTAAGCTAAAGTAGGTCAGACGGATGGTCTTGTAATTGTGGAACATAAACGCGCGATAGGTCGCACGGATGGCCTTGTAATTGTGGAACAGGAAAGCGGGGTTTGTGACCTTGGCTTTCTGGACCATGAGCGCGCGATATGTCACACAGATGGCCTTGTAATTGTGGAACAGGAAAGCGGGGTTTGTGACCTTAGCTTTATGGTAATAATTTGTAATTAGGTCAAACATTGCGCTTTTTTGACCTTGGTATAGTGGTGACCTTGGTATTGTGGCAACGTTGGAAATGTGGTGTGTGCCAGAAGTCTCCAATCTTACCTGCTGTTTTTAGTACTGTAATTGTTTTAATTAAGAGTTCCGTAACAAGAGAGACGTGCACGATCAACTTCTATTACAGAAAATGTTCATTAGTCTATACACCATTAGATGGCCCTACCAACAAATTCATGTTTCGCGACAAGCGAGCGGGCGCAGACTATGATGCAAGTACTGTCTTACAACGCTAGGGCCACCTTTATTAGAATACAAATTTTTTATGACGGGGCGAAGGCCTACAACTGTAAGATTAGGTTAGAACCCACATAAAATTGCACCAAGAGGGCCACGATATGGGTCAAGGCCCAAAAGCTACTTTCTGCACTTATATATAAGGTTAGGCCCCATACCTTACCAACCAGAGCGCTGTGACAGGGGGCGAAGGCCCGAGAATAGGTTTTGAAGGCCTACATGGTAGTTCCTGTACTTGTCCTACAAGAACCTCTTTTATTATTAAAAACAATTTCAAATCTCCCGCGCAGGACCAGGTCCCAGTGATAGTTCCTACACCTGTCTTACAAGAACCTCTTTATTACTAAAACACATCTTCAAATTTCCCCGCAACAACCAATCAAAATACAGAGATTTAGCCCTCCAATCAGAGCACAGCGGCTGAGTGGTGGGGCTAAGGGCCAACCAGAATCCAGGGAAGCGGGTGCACGCACGACCAATCAGCTAAAAGTGGGGCATGGCCTAAGCTTACACCCTCCAATAGAACACTGCATGTACGCGCAATTACCTAACCTCCAAGGGTTATACAGCCAAAAAGGTTCGTAATACTGCCAAATTAGGGGCTCAACTCCGCCCAAGGGTTGAAAGAGGCCCCCGAAAAGAAGCCAATCCCACCCTCCAAATATACGTCCCCACATGGGTGTGTAAATAAAAGTGGTGGGACAGGCGTCCCAGAAGGCTGGTCTTGTAACGTAAAAAAGTGAAGGGGATAGTGCCTGACTAAAACTATTATGGATAAAGAAATGTATGAAAACTGATCAAAAATAACAATATGACAACTATGACTTTTAGTCCACGGCCCACTTACTAAATTTTGGTGCGGTAGTATTTAATTGACCGTGATTGATGAAATTGCAAATAACTCGTAAACCGTTCACTTTTTCAACTTCAACCTAGAGGATCAAATAAATTGAATAACGGACCCAAAAAGTCACCAAATACCTGAAAAATCACACACAAAACGTTGGAATAGAAAGTATACGGGAACAAAGTGAAAACTAATACGCAAGCATCACATACGCCTGCTCCGCGCTGTCGTCGCCCTTATCGCCCGACCGACGGATTAATGGTAAAATAATAAATTCAGAAAAAATATTTTGTACTTATGCTGCTTTCTGCTCGCAGCACTTCTACGGAGATAATGATACACATGTTTGCGAGCGAATATCCGTGCTATTGTTACTTATGTGCCTCTTTTCTGTAGGCTTGCGTTTCGAAAGTGTTTTCTTGTCTCTTACAAGCAAGGTAGGGTAATAAATAATATTCCGTACCAGCACTAAACATTTCGTGAAAGAGTCGTAGCCAGGGAGTCAAAGAGCCGCATGCGGTTCGCGAGCCGCGATTTGTCGACCACTGGTATATCTTATCGACTAAAGATTTTGATACGATGGCATATGTTGTATAATAACGCTATTTTGTGTTTTCCTGTTCCACGCCACACACAATCTAGAACTTAACCGTGGTATTCCCTCAAGAGGGTAATCCACCTTAAGAACAGTAAAAGTCTGGCTCAAATGTCTGGGGTCATTGTCATTACGTAGTATACCAAACTGTGCAAGTTTATAGGATTGAGTCATTTACCTGCTCATATAAACCTTCTACAACTCGTAAATATTAGCGTCTTATTAAAATGGTATAGTAGACTGAATTATATTCCAAACTTTTTTAGAACTAGGTGAAAAAGTATGACGCACGCTGAAGGTTTAATGATATTAGAAGTATAAGTTGATCATTAAATATTAAGCTGAAATTTATTAACCGAAAAATTACATTTTGTGTACATTTTCTAATTGAAAACTGAAAGTAAACATAAATAACGGTAAAATTGAAAAATGAAAGCGAATTGATGCAAATTAGGTTGCCCTATAACTTATCAAATCTAATCGGGTTAAATTATTTTATATTCTAATGCATGTTTAATTACATGTTTTATATAAATAACAAGGAAGGATTTATTTTTCGAAAGCACGTAAAATCGTTTATTTTACTTTTAAAGTCATTTATTACATGCAATGCATTACAAAGTTTGCTCAGATAAACAAACAAGGCATAAATTTTCTGATTTACAATAAAGCAAATTTACCAAATGTGAGTAAGGGTATTTGTATCGTTAACAGTATGAACAAAACGCAAATGGGTTTCTACATTTAATATAAAAGTGCACTTATTGATAAATATCAAATTAAAAAGATACATTATGCAGTGTATATGTGATTAGTGTACCGAAAGCTTATGATGGTTTTTGAAAATCCAATTGTAATAATGAGAAAATAATAGCAAGTTTCAGTTACAATGATGAATACCTGTTATTATTTTCTCATTATTAAAAAAAATATATTTAATTTTAATATTTTTATAGGTTACGATTAATTGCACAAAACAAGGTTAACCATCTACTTCTATTTTTATTTTACATTATTATAAAATGGTGAAAACATGTACATATACTAACTTGATTTAATTTTTTCGGTATATATATATATATATATATATATATATATATATATATATATATATATATATATATATATATATAATTAAGTACACATATTAGTGTTCCTCAGATGTCTGGTCAGTAAAAAAGTTATTAAAGTTTAAATTCCAGTGGCGCGATACTTGAAATACGTAAAGAGCACTTGTCACAATTATAGAATATAATTTTATTCTAATAGTTATTATTGTAGTGTGTTAAAACGCTTATTCGTTTAGGGTAACAATTTTAACAATCTCAACTCTTTAGGACTGTCTATGTTTCCAGTAATAACCCAATTGAATATCTATTAGAACTGTAAACCTTAATATGATATACGAAGGTTGCCTTTTAAGTGTTGCATACAGAGCTGGAATAAAACAGTATTTATTGTTTTTCGAAGTGTCCTCCTCGAAGATCATGCACTTTTGCGTGCACTCGAACTAATTCTGGAAGCAGTAATTCCACTCGTTTGTTGGTAAAGTGAAAATGACGTTTTTGAAGGCGTCGACTGCTTCTTCTGGCGTCTGAAAGGTGTGATCACGCAGTCCGTTCTTGATTTTCGGAAAGGTAACAATTGTTGGGACTTACGTCGGGACTGTACCGAGGATGGTCTAATAATTTGACCTTTTGTTGCGTTAAAAATGTAATTGTCTTGCATGCTGTGTGCGAACTTGCATTGCGTTGGTAGAGGATGATTCGTCGTTCCGGGTTGGTTTTTCGAAGATCAGCGGTGACTTCCGATAAACAGATGGTTGTCTACCAATCAGCAGTAACAGTTCTTTGATCTTGCAGAGGAATTGCTGCCACATGACCTGCTTCTGAGACAAGCGTCGCGGCCATCTTTTTGGATACACTTCGAAAACGGACGGGAACACCCAAACAGACGACTGGCGTTTATTTTCTGGTTCATATGAATGAATCCACGATTCACCACTACAGACGACGCTGTACAAGTTTTTTCAGTTTTCTGCGTTGAAGCGGTCTAATGTTTTTGGCACCAATTGATCCTAGCTTGTTTCTGTTCTTCGGTCAACAGATGCGGTATCCAACGGGAGACTAATATTTTTACCGCCAATTCTTCATGCAAAATTTTTGAATTGAAGTCTTTGAAATCCCTAATGATACCTTAATCCCACGATATGTCACATGTATTTGATAAGCTTGCGTACAGCATCGACGTTTTCCTGGGTGACAGTCATTTTAAGTGCATCTGCCCTTGGATCGTCGATAAGATTCATCCGTCCACGTTTGAATTCTCCATATCACAGAGAAATTGTCGACTGATGTGGTGCTTTACTTACGAAAACAGGAACCAACTAGGCGAAGCATTCTCGTTGAGATACTTGTCTACGAATGTTGTAAAAAATTATTGCGCGAAAACTTTCTCAGTTTAGTTTCATTGTTCGAACAACTTGTGAACTTTGAAAATTCACTGTATCCACTAAAGGTAGAGGTTAAGCTGTAGTAGTGACATTTGGTTAGCGCTGCCTACTATTCACTGTATGTAACACTTAAAAGACGCCTCGTATTTTGTCATTCGCAAAAGGCTATAATTAGTTACACAGCCGACTCATTTTTCTCTTATTATGTTTCTTGTTAAGATGGAAAAATACGAATGCAACAAAGTTGTAATACTACTGGTTACTTCACTTGATCATTATGGATGGGTTATGAAATAGTAAAGGATTATAGATATACTAAAGTCAGTCCTCCAGCCTTTGTCCGGTCAGTCAGGCACTTAAAAAACCTATTGGCATAGGTATGAAAGACATATTTTACACGTGGAGTATAAAGTACATTATGCTAAATTCTAAGATGAAGTAATTCTATAAATGATGTTTAAAAACATAAAGGAACAGAATACCCTCAAAGTGACACTTTCTTACATTCATAATTTAATTTATCCAATTTTACTCCACATTCATTATATAATGGTAACGTTTGTGTAAATGTTCATACATAGTTCACATTAGACAAAATCATACTTATGGATCTGTTCATATGGTGACATCCTTAAAAGACAGTTTCTATCGAATTAATAGTTTTCTGGGTTACAGAGTAATAATTATTTAACATACTGCTATGTACGTTTGTTTATTTACTTATACAATAAAATTTAGTAAATTATTTCAGTTATATGTTAAACATTAATATTTTTATTACTAACTTAATTCCACCTAGCGGCACAGGTAATAGATATTCGACTCTGACGATTTATTGAATAAGGGATATCTATATACTCCTCTAGAACGGGCTTAACTCGGAGATACATTTTTTCTTTGTAGTCTTTTTATTATAGTGTAGTAACTAGCTAATACTATTTCCTTTAAGTACCCATCCATCTTCTACATTCAATTTGCTACAGGACTGTTCTGTAACATTTCCTGCAAAACTGATGATATAATTGCTTCTATCAACCGTTACGGAATTCCATGATTAAATTCTACAACATGTTACGGACGAACATGGAAGTAGAAAGATGTGTAACAAATAAATCAATTTGCTCCAGTTTGTTTAAAATCAAAAATAGGGAATAAATTAACTCATAGGTAAAGACTAGTACGTTGCAGCAAAGTTTTAAGAAAACAAACAAAAAACATGCTTACCTTACTCACCATTCACCAGGTAAATCAACCAGGATTCCTGGACCTGTGCTTTCTGTAAAAGCTTGAAAATATTCGAATGCAATCAAAATAAAATAACGTGCTAAGAGGCTAGCTTTTAACAAACAACTATTTCAATTTAGTTTCTCATTAACTGTATGTATAAAATTCTAAATCCGCAGATCTGAAGTTTAATACAAATCAATGAATCGCATAAGATTTAATCTAATACACTATACTGAAGTCTTTGGTTAAAATCATAAGCAATTAAAAATTATAACGTCACTGCAAGGCTGTATAGTTTCAAAAGTGGTACTTCAATAAATACAAACAGAAAAAAGAAATATTAAGTAATCCAAGTCAATATTAAGTCACTCTTATATTTGGGTTCGCTGTGAGATGGATCATAAATCACATAAAACGTTACATCTGGTAATGAAATACTACGCCTAAGGTTCATTAACACTGAATAATACAATAATAAGCTAACTACATTGAACAAATATTAGGTACATTCTATTTAAATGCAACAAAAAAATAATAAGCAATAAATCCATTTCCGAGAGGGATTGGTACGTCTCTCTCTTTTATTTATTTTTCAATGTTAAAACTGATGGTTTGAATATTGAAAATTTAAATACACCCAAAACTAGAATATTAGTATACCTTACTTCTGATTATCAAAACAACGCTGCATTGCGTATGTTAACTACATAAATCTGGCGGATTTTAAACACAAACGTTAATAACAAATGAATGAAGCCCACTAATTACATAAATATCAAAGCGCTTCCACTTACTTACATTAGTACAGTTATCACTTTATTAAAACACATAACTTAAAATACTTTTTACTCTATAGCCGTACAGATTTTATTGTCTACCTTTTCTTTCGATAGGCCACAGCGACCAAGGACGGAATGGACCTGCAGTACATCGCTCCAAACGCAGGAATATTCCTATCCGTCCCTACAAAGATGAAAAGCCCTAAAACCATCATCGCTTAAACAACTAATTTTAAAATCTCTGTCACTCCACACTACTCTAGAGAAGTATGAGCTAACTCACAAGTGCGGAAAGACATCTTACTCTTTAGGCACGAACCTAAAAGTTTTTGTGCTAACTTGACCACAAAATAACCATGCATACATCAAAAATAATTCGTTAATAATTCGTTTCACGCAGAGTATCGCCTACTTAAAAAGTTGATAACTGTCTCCTCTCATGACAATGATTAGTATTAACATACTCCATTTAGTGTCATACATTTCATTAATCTTACTGCGCTCAATTAATGATACTCTACGCACACTCAATATACTTTAACGTTTTCAACATCTACCAACCAGAATTTTTAAAATAGGGTGCCATAACTGTTATATTCGTTAGGCGTTTATCTCCATTTACTGTCTTAAATTTGAGACGCTAACATTTTCATCTCTCTGCTTACATATTTGCTAGGCTTTACATAAGGATGGTATTTAGCATTACAAACGTCATTGACCCTATAACATTTTGTTAATTCAATTCTAAATTGTGAACTATTACCATAAACTGTTTCTTCTACTATCCTTTATTACCCTAGTGATCCCAGCCGTTCTCAATCAAAAAAATAAGGTAAACTTCTAAAAAAATATATTAATTAGCATACAATTTGCTCCAGTTGTGGAGGAGATTTTTTTTAGCCCGGATTGTTTAAGGTCCCGCGTACTTCGAGACTAGTTTGGCGGTGAAAGAATTCTCAACGTCCTAAAGTACGTTAAACTGTATTGCCGTCTCGGTCTGTGACTGAGCTCGATGTTCATCACCAATTATATACTCACCTCAGAAGGTATCGAAAAAAGGAGTAACTTCTATCATCTCAGACTTTGCCTTTCTAATCAGACAGTCGACTTTAGGTAATATATCATGCCATATGCAGCGAGCATAATCTTAGTACACGTAAATTAATATTTTGACGCGATATTGGTTCCATAATCACAGTGAATTACTTCAAGCTAAATTGCACACGGTTGTGACAGTTTATGTATTGAGAGCAGTAGTATTCAAGAAATATTGGGTTTTCAATGATTTTAGCGACTGCCTATGCGGTAGAGGTACGCAATGACAAGAACACGCAGCACTTCGTAGAACAATCTGATGCAAGGAGGATGTCTACGTGTCCCTGACAGGATATAGCCAAGAGACTACAATAGTCAATGGATATCAGCTACCATTGGGTTTGTGCTGGTATTTGGTAGTCAATCAGATGTGATGAAAGCGCACATGTTTGACTGCATCTTGTCGCATTTTTGCCAGAAGTACGTGCCTTGGAGTCGCCGGTAAACTTTGAACAGGCCCGCGTAACAAGCAATGGAGGGGTTGCGATTGACCTTGATAATGGTTTTTCGCTGTTAGTAGGAACGATCAGTTTCCAACAATCTCCAGACTGTCGCAATTCAGGGTATTCGTCTTTGATGTATTGAAAAGATGTTCTTCCGTAAGACTCCAGTTAGGAAAGCGTAAGGGATTATTATCTACTTGCTTTTTCTCTTTAGACACCATCTGTCCTTGCTGGTCTGTATAGGACCATCAAATTCGATTTGCATACAATCCGTAACAGGCGAAATAACAAATTGGGTACTATATTATTGTTTACCTTGCGGTTTTGTGTCGTGAAATGGAATTATTCGTTTTTTAAGTTGATGAAACAATTTCACTGGTTAGTGGTATGTATGTGCCATAATCTTGAGTCCGTCTAAACGTGGTTTAAGTTTCTGTACGGCGAATAACACGGATAGAAATTCCCTCTCGTTAGTCAAAAGGTTTCGCTCTAATTTCATTATCAAGCGGCTAATTAATCAGATCGCGGTTTTCATCATCTCCGTTCACCGTCTTGATGTAACGATACGTTGACGTATCTGTATGTACGGTAAAGGGTAGCGCAGTTCAGAATCGGGGCGGATATGAGGCATTATAATTCAAAATGATTCTTGGACTTTTGGGTCAAAATCTATGACTTATTTTTCTTTAGCAGCGCCAGTGAAGGGACGATTATTATGGATAATGATGCTCCGGAGGAGTAAAAAAGCTCGAATGGTAAATCTGAATTCAACTCATCTTTCTGTATAGGGATAGTGCCCCTTTCGTCTCAAGAATGGCCTGATATCTGTGATTTAAAGAGTCTCTTCGCTTTTGAGTCAAGTAAAATTGGTAGTGGTCGGTTATAGAACTGAGAAGTTTCCCATATCCAGCTAGGGAACAGCATGCGTACAATTTACAAATACGAATGTCCTAATTTAAATAAGCAACCAAGCCTACCTGCCATTTATATTAGATATGATACCAATTCGAATAACCGGTAATCATCTACCCTTATTCAATAAAAACACTTAACGGAGGGCAATTCGCTACTAAAATTAAGTCATTCCATCTTGGTTATTTAGTTAGTACTGAAGGACTGGTTTCACTACAAAAGGTTTGAAATACTATATCGTGTCGTCAAATTTAGTGTCATACCATTGTGTAGTGTATATGTTTTCTGTGCTTACCTGTAGACATTCATCATTGCTGTTAAGATTTTGTGTATGCTATGTTAGTGTGTAGAACGTTGTAGGTAAACCTAACGTAGTTGATATAAGCACTTCGGTGTCGACATAGGAAATATTGATTTGCCAGATCACCCTTAAACTGAAATTGTGTTTATACTGTAAACCTAGGTACGAGAGAAATTTGTTTCTACTGAGTAGCACAAAGTATACTAAAGTAATATGACTTATGTCATCTGCATTTTATGATTTGGCTGGGTCTTGATACTTATCCATTTTGATTACAACTCGTAAAGAATGTATGTGTGCATGTGCGTATGCGTGTGCATGTGCGCATTCGGGGTGTGCGTGTGCGTGTGCGTGTGCGTGTGCGTGTGCGTGTGCGTGTGCGTGTGCTTGTGCGTGTGCGTGTGCGTGTGCGTGTACGTGTGCGTGTGTGTGTGCGTGTCCGTGTGCGTGTGCGTGTGCGTGTGCGTGCGCGTGCGCGTGCGCTTGCGCGTTCGTGTGTGCGTGCGTGCGTGTTTTCGTGCGTGCGTGCGTGCGTGTGTGCGTGCGTGCGTATGAGTGTGTGTGTATGTGGTGTGTGTGTTTGTGTGGTGTGTGTGGTGTGTGTGTGTGTGTGTGTGTGTGTGTGTGTGTGTGTGTGTGGTGTGTGTGTGTGTGTGTGTGTGTGTGTGTGTGTGTGTGTGTGTGTGTGTGTGGTGTGTGTGTGTGTGTGTGTGTTTCTGTTAAGTTATCTACACAATTAGCTTATTTGAATTAATTTTGTATTAAATTAATCTCTTATGAAATGCCATGTGACTTATGGTTGGGCTTGGTGGGTAGTACTGATGGCAAGTCTTTAAGAATATTGGTGGATCGTACGAGATTGTTCGCACTTACCGTTAATTTTCTACATTTTAATGTTTCTGGCGCCTTATTTTTATCAACCTATCGGATAGCAACTTGGAGAACGCCTATGTTTTGATTTATGACCAATAGAACGCGCTATATCGGCTTTAACGTTTTGCCAGTTTTACAACGTCGAGATCCATTCACATGTCTTAAACAATCTTGTATGACTTACTGCAGGTTCATCACGACACTTCACTACAATTTTATGACCTTCACTTTTCGGTATAACTTCATTTTACTTCTCTTTATAACCACAGGATAGCTACGTTTTATGTGCGTATAAAGCTAACCATTTAGAACTCTACAAAGAGGATACGAAAATAGTCCATACGAAACGTGCTTTTGAAACTTTGCAACCAACTGCCATATTACTCTACTCTTGATTCCACTACTTCAACATTTGTAGTGTTCAATAGTGTTCAATATAACTGATTTCGAAATTCTACTGTTGTAATCCATAGGACCAACGTACCTAAGGTCTTACAGAAATATTGAAGTTTCCTTAAATTGGATAACTTAAAGTTAAAATATATCAAAATGGAAAGATCTGGGAAAAATAGCAATCGTAACTCTTTGTAGATCTCGTCGATTTAAATATTCTTTAAGTCATACACGTCAAATTATGGAAACACCTCCTCCAGTTCCGAGGGTCCCAAATCGTGTAAATATACAAAATTACCAAATCGATTTTCACCATAGACTTTCATGTACACATACTTATACAATGGAACCCGAAAGTAAAAAAGTCTCAATACATGCATCTTTGATTATTACTAGTCTTTATTGGCATTTTTGGTATATTTTATTCAGTACGCTTTAAAATGTTGATTTGTCATGGTTTAGTTTCATAAGTTTCATTAGTGTTGAATCTTGGCTGACCTATACAGATGAACGCAACCTTCTAGTGTGACACTAGCAGATGAAAAAGACTGTAAAACATCCAAAACCAACTATCCACAGTGTAGGTTGTAACAAAGGAAGATATGTCAAATATTTGACACAAAACATTTTTGTACACCTTGATGAGATTCTCTAACCCACATTCTCGCACTATAAGTACACTCCTTTAAAAATACAAATAAAAAGTAAATCAACTTATTTATCAACCGATTTGTGTCAAAATAGCACTTGGTCGTCTACTACCAAAATGAACCCTACAATAAAACCTTAAAGTTGGAATCTTGTTGACAAGTAACGGACCATTCACTTGCACGCACACACACGTACGCAATCCACACATACACACGCACGCACTCACCCACACAACCATGCACACACGCACTCACGCATGCTCACACTACCCCCCCCTCCCATACACACACTCACAAACAGGCACAAATGGACACAACACACACACACACACACACACACACACACACACACACACACACACACACACACACACACACACACACACACACACACACGCTAATATATTGCAAGGCATATTGTGATGTACGCAGTCCGGTGCATCTGTACCTATTATAAATTAGAAGGCGGGTTGAATTTAAACCATCTAGTAAATATGGGCGGCTGTTGTATATTTTGATAGTAGAAATGAGGTGATAATGTTTATAATGTTATCTAAATGACAAGGTAAATTAATTATAATATTATTATAAATTGATTCGAAAACAGAATGCTCTCCTACAAACTGAAGTATATAATTATTGAAATGAGTATATGACTTGTAATACAATGGTAAGGGTGATTATTTTATCTAATATAAATTATTATCAAGAATAATCTGAAGTTAGTGTTACATCACAATCTTGTTGTTTAATGTATAGAGGTCTTTTGATTTAATTTTTAACATGTTTTACTTTACCCTTTTACACCTATAATGTAGCATATTTTATGATGGATGTTCCCTTATAAATGTAGTGGAAACGTAAAAGGACTGTCGGGTGAAACTGGCGTAATGCTGACCTAGGGGAGGTAACCGTGGCAACACTAAAGCATGTTGCAGTTGTAAGACTGCATTCGTGTCTGTTATAAGGTATGTTACCTATTGGTTCGTTGATTGTAAATGCAGCCCATTAACATGTTGTGATGTTTTACTTATACTGCAGTTAGCTGACTGTATAACTTGGTGATCACCATTTCTGAAATACTGGCGTGTATTAAACTATTGCTACATTGATTTAGTAAGGTTAGATTAGGATGATAGCAATTTAATCTTGTAATAACAGTAGAGTCTTAACACGTATTGAACTATGTATTTATAATTAATACAGAGACTTTATTTATGTTGTTATTCTTGTTGTAGTAAACGGTGGTGGGCTTTTTCTTTGTAGTTCTTCTTCACAATTCGCAATAAAGATAGCAGAACTACATGGCACTTTCCTACAAATTTATATACTGTTTTACTGTAAGTGTAAGTGGTCCTACCTGCTTTTTATGACGATTATTTGGCTTAAATAAGTTCCCGCATTAACTTTGTTCTTTGTTTGGGTACATTATGATAGTTTTAAACCAAATACTTTAAGTGTAATACTAAAGAGTATAGTTTATAAGCCCGTAGAAGGAATTTTATTGATTCTGAAAACTAATTCTTTTCAAATTGAAAATTGTGCCTTTAATTTCCGCAACAAGTAATACTAAATTCTGAATCAATCGTAAACATTTGTTTACAATGCGTTCCTGAACAATTAAAATCTTGTTTTACCACCAGTGGTAAAATGAGATTTCATTTTATCACTTGTGTTAAAACGAACCACTTTTGACAAATAAAATTGATGGGGTATTATTTTCCCCCTCAGAACCCTAAATCCGTTCCTTTCGATCCTATCCTGACCACACTCATCCTTAATCCCATCGTACGAGTATTCGTAATGTATTATGTATGCTGGAAATCCATGATTGTGGCTGAAAGAGCTTGGAAAGCTCAAGCAGCCCGCCCTGCGCCTTGGGGAGGGAATGAAATAGTGGCCTGTTCCTTTTTTTAATTTAAAATATAATTCCATTTTACACAGCTTACAGTGTTCATTATACATACCCACAAAATTTACTTTAGTGTCCCTATCCAGTACCTTTATTTGTTAACCAGCGTACCTTATCTATCTATATATATATATATATATATATATATATATATATATATATATATATATATATATATAAAGAGGTAAGTGAGATCCTCAAAGTTTGAAATATCAAAATTTAAAAAAAAACAGTTGGCGTTTTTTTTTCCAACGTTCAATTTGACATTTTGTCATTTACCTATGTATTCAAAAATTATTAGCTTGTTTAATTCTATAATTGTAATTGTTTGTACTTGTCTTAATTGTCTTCTTGTTTAATGGTTTAATTTTGATTGTTTGCAATTGTCCCATTAATTGTTACCTTGTTTTATTTGTTTAATTTTTTATTGCTGCTTAATTTACTGTCCGTTGGAAAAAAAATGCCAACTTTTTTTTAAATTTCATTTTTCAAATTACGATTAGCTTTATAATGCCGAATTTATTTACTAATTCAGAGCATGCAGACATTCATTTCATTCGTGGGTACTGTAACGGAAACGCTCATGTCGAGAGTATGCTAGGAGATTCCCAAATAGGAGATATCCCGATAAGCAGGTTTGCATGAATGTTCATCGTAGTTTTAGAAATTTTGGCTTACAAACAAATCTTCCAAATCCTCAGAGAAACGAAAGATTGGAAGAAGATATACTAGTACTGTTTCATAACAATCGTACTTTAAGTTGTCGAAAAGCTTCTATAGAATTAGTAATCCCAAAGATTAGAGCTTCAAAAGACAAGGTTCATCGTGTTTTTCGAAGTGTCAGTCCGCGCGCCACTACTCACGTTACTGAAACGTACAATTTTTTATAGATATTATAAACTGAGACAATCTTATAGCAAATGTTCGCTATTAACCATTTTAGTAATTTTATTACTTAAGACTGTTCTACCGCTTTTCGTTCGACCGAAGTTGAGAGGTCTCTCATCCACTTCATAAAATAATTCCACACGTAACATTCGCTGTTCCTATAAAGGCGTTAAATAGTTCTCTCTCGTGTCTGCATAAAAGTATTTTTGTTGTCTACTGTTTCGTTGGTTTAGCAGCAGATATGGTATGTTTTCATTTTAACTGTACCAATTTCATTTGCTCCGAGTGCCTAGATGGGAATGAAACAGAATAGGCAATTAGATATAAAGTACTTACACTTACTTTGTTAATTATTATTATTTTATATCGCAAATATTTTTTAGTTCCCACTAACCGTTATACCTCTTATATGAAGTAAAGATTTTATTTAAACATTAATGTAAGTATTTGTTGTAGACTTGCATTGTTTTGCTAATAAATGTCAAACATTAAATAAGAAAAATGAGTTTTGTATTATTTTAATGTTTATAATAAAATTCTGTAAATATATAATAGCTCATGCGGACTGTGAATCCGCACGCGACTACTAATGTTCAGAAAAGAGGCGCGACTACTGGAAGGTAAAGAATTTTATTTCTATTTACAATTAATTTATAGGTATCTACAATGTGGTAAGATATCCGCGAATGACATTTTCAATGTTGAATACTTCTTCCTTTTTCACTACTTCTTATCGAGACGAGCTTTATTGTTCAGTATTTTTATAGACATAAAACAAGAACCTTTTTCTATTCGTTCATTTATCACAGCATTTCCAGTATCAATTGTTGCAATGTAATACACCCAAAACAAAAACGTGAACTAGAAGTTCTAAGGATCCGGATATATTTTATTGCCGAGTTTATTGTTTTGTTTATGTAAAAGGGAAAGAAAAAAAACATTACCTACTATCTTAATAGGTTAATTTTATTTCAGTTTTATAGACCTTTTGAAAACAATATTTTTGAGGCATTCCGTACTAAAAGGCAACGTTAAGCTTAACGGACTTCACATAAAAGTAGCATTAAAAATAAATAATGGTTGACTTTAGTTCCTTGCGTATCAAAGAAAAGAATTTCCAACCTTCAAAATAAATGGAAATATGTATTTGAAGCTATTTGCAGACGTCATAGAAATATTATTTTTATTGTAAAGAACCATTTATTTATCAAAAATGTATTAAATACGTTCCAAGTAATTTCTTTAGAATTGGACATACTTCCCTTCCCTTCACTCTTTTGTTATAACCACGTGTACGCCATGCTTATCTGCACAGGAAGTTTTGGTTTGGTGATATGTTAGTCAAGCGGTCACTGTTTGTCCTTTACGTTTCGTTCTATACAAAACGCAACTGTTCTTTATTTTCACAACTTTCAGAATTGTGTTCCGTGAATTTTTTTTTTATTCTTTATAGAACCTCTATAACTAAGAAAATAAAGGATGTTATTAAATTAGATATCAAATGGTATCTTCACACTTTAGCTATTTGTAGGGTTTTCCTATTTAAGAGAATAAGTTGACTTTTATAGTACTTAAGACATATCACGCCCAATTGAACTGATTCTTTTGGTTCTTTGGCAACACAATCATACGAAGTTTGTAACGGCGTCAATGTTACACTACACAGACCTTTATTTATGAAACAATTAAAAATTTTTCAAATGTATTTTAATAGATCTGTTTATAGGTGCAGGTGTGTGTGGTGTGTGTGTGTGTGTGTGTGTGTGTGTGTGTGTGTGTGTGTGTGTGTGTGTGTGTGCGTGTCTGCGTACGTGCGTGCGTTCGTGCATGCGTACGTGCGTGCGTGCGTGCGTGCGTGCGTGTGTGTGCGTGCCTGCGTGCGTACGTGCGTAGGTGCGTACGTGCGTGCGTGGGTGCGTGCGTAAATGCGTGCGTGCGTGCGTACATCTGTGCGTTTGTGCGTGTGTGTGTGTTTGTGTGTGTGTGTGTGTTTGTGTGTGTGTGTGTGTGTGTGTGTGTGTGTGTGTGTATGCGTGGGTGCATGCGTATGTGTATGCGTGCTGTATAAAGAACTGGAGTTCACATTAAAAATAACACCACAAATGTGTTAACCTACAGATATGTGTATTATACCGTCGAGGTATCAGAAAAATCGTTACATTGATTTTTCGTATACCAATCAAATCACTTCATTTAATTACAATGCAGTGATACCAGCTAGTTTCAACGAATGTCTTTACTAATTTACTATCAATGTTACTAGTATGGCATGATAACAAATAGCCTGCGTTACCCTTTCAGCGCAATCGTCACATAAAACTTCGGTATAAAATAGTCAATACAACAAATCAAAAAATTCATAGCACATATAAAGTTGGATTATAACACAGATTAATACGCTTGTATTAAAAATTTAAACGATAAAATAATCAGAAGTTAATCCTAAAGGCCAGCGTATTCAATCGTTAGCACATACAAAAAAATGCACACAACGCTATCAAAATTGTGAACCACAGCAAAAATATGGACGGAAATGATTACCCTAATTTGAATAGCCTTTACATCGATTGGCTCTTGTAATTTGCCCTCTTTTGTTATACAGTCACCTGCTGGGAACCCATAGGGTGGGTACCCGTGGAGGCTTCGAAAATGTGACCTATGTTGAAACTAGGTTCGAATCTCCTAGTATGACCCATCTCGCAAACGCTTCACCTTCCAAGTTGTGTTTTGGTTGAGATTACATTCCGTTGTACGATACACTAATGTTTGTATTTACATGTTGCTTGTTAACGCTACTTTATGTATATACAAGTTTTAAGCGACACTTATTTTTAAAAGAAAAGGAAAGCTTATTTATTTACAGCGAGTTATTCGCTACAGACGAGCTGTGAACTTAATATCTGGAAATTAGGAACGGACGTTTGGTTTCTTCCGCACAAAAGTTACAACTACTATATGGATCAAGGAAAGCACTGGGAATGAACGCTTAACACCTTTTCTAGAATCCACGACAAAGTCCCTTTGGACAAACTGCACTTAACGATAAATCAATCTCGTGTTGGTTGAATGACAATAAAGTCCCTTCAACGGGTTGATAGGGGAAACTGCCCCTATTAACGGAAGTTCTTTCAGCACGGGCTTGATGTAACGCAGTACCACGAGAATTCAGTAGCTGCCGTAACGGTAACTTGCTAACACCTCTGCATCTACATTAAGAGTCTCCCTGGAAGTCATACCATTTAGCGCCACATTGGATTCTTATTCCCCTACTTCTTAATTAGCCAATGACTAAAAGGATTACTTAAATTTTTAATACGTACCACAAACGAACTAGTCTCGAGAGCCGTTGGGAAAATTGCATTACAAAAAAACACTTCGAAACCAGCGGGTGTTATTAATGTAATCGATATCCTGTAAGTTGATGATTTATTAGCGCAACCCCTTAACGTCTCGTATATAAATCGAAACTTAACACCACACATTTTACAGAAAACTCTCATCAATTTGTCGCCTAAAACGTTTAACAAACTGCTCTATATGCTTTTCTACATTGTATTCGAATACCGAGTAATAACTTTTAATGTTTTATGTAACTTTCCATTGACGGAAATTCATGTAAATGACTATATTTAACGATATATATATATATATATATATATATATATATATATATATATATATATATATATATATATATATATATATATATATATATATATATATATATATTACGAACAACTGCTATATACAAGGAAACATCAATTCAATTCTCAACCAAATTAGTAAAAAAAATTCACTGGCTAGTGATACCAATACTCAACTTGATAGACCAACCTTAGGCTGGGTGTACCAAAAAGTACGGTAACTGCGGTGATGTCGGTCAGGAAAGGTTGTGTAAAACGGAGACCTAAATTAGTGATCTATTTCATAAACAACATTTAAATATATTGAAATTTTTCACTTGATAGATACATTATTTATAGAATCTTTCTGTATTATTTCCAAAAGAGCAGCTATTATTTGCTTTGGTGACGTTCTGATGTAAGTGTTGTTTGAATTATTTGCTACGTACTTACCACTAAAGATTTTTCGGTTTCAAAAAAAATTGTGCTTATCAAGTGAATAATAAATACAGCTGGTGTGTCGCACAGTAAAAACAAGTAAAGCATATAATAAATAATCCTAAAAGGTTTGAATGAGCCAACTATCCTCAAGTCTTACAAAGTTTCTTGTGGAATTCAAATAGTTGTTATAACATCTCAAAAAATAATTACTAAATGCACAATACAAAAGCACTAATCTACTGTTTAAATAAACTTAACATCCGCCATTCTTTCAACAACCGCAATTATACGCTGCATTACGTCATTGCAATCACTAAAGTACCATTTTTTATGGGAATACATAAATTCTTGATAATAATAATACTACTTGGAGTAACAGGAGCCTGTTGCTGGGAAGAATTAATTAAAGTCACCGTGGACAATATTCAAGCCAAGATACTTTTTTACTTGTAACAATTTCGTACTCATGTCCGCCTTACGGAAGGCAAAGGAAACTGTATACAGTTTTATAATAAATATAAAGCTCATGATACGAGGAATGTCCAAACTTCCCAATTTTTTTTATCAATAAAACAGGAAATGTACCATACAACCTGTGGGTACTAACCAATTTGGTGGTATTACTAAAAAAATGCAGATTAGCTAAAATCTAGTTACGTACATATATACATAAAAAAACAATATTTTTCATTATGCTTTGGTGTAGCCGCCTCTATTATATCCACTTCCTATGTATGTGCTCGATGAACAACAAGAAGATATATCAATTATATCAGATTATTTGAAAAGTAAGTACACTTTACATAATTTAAAGTTTATCATAATAATTTACTTATGGATAGATACATTACTAATTTTTTCGATTATTATTTCTCTAGCATTACAGCATTAGGGCTGCAACAACAGCAGCAACTCTGCCACTACCACCACCACCAGCATTAGTGAAGAGGGACATGAATTCCAGGGTTCCCTGCACCAAACTCAGTTCAGGAAAAAATGTGTGAGGTGGTTAAAAACATTCTAAATTACTACACAAACAGTGAGATATCGGCAGTAGAGAAAGTAAGGCAACTAACAATAGAAACGGCTGAGGCTAGTATTTTTTGGAAAATGTGCGACAAAATATAAGGAGCACGTAAAAGGTGCTTAATATTATAAAACATTTGGATGTTTAGCAGTGTATTTATTTTTTAATGTTACTAATGGTCTTTTGATGGCGTTCTTTTGGATGTACTTAATTAAATGTTGGAATAAAACTGTTTAATTTTTTTAATTTCTCTTTTACTTCAGGGCAGTGTTTATTTATTTTTTGGTGTTACTAAATAGTTTTTTTGGGGCATTCTTCTGGATGTATGTATGTACATAATTTCTCTTTATCTTCTATTATTTGTGGTAAAGTAGAGCCTTTCAATCCTTCAAGAATTCAAAGAAGCTAAAAAGTAAAGAAAACAATTTGAAAACACTTAAATACATTGTTAGTAAATTCAACCCTTAATATGAAATAAAATGTTACTCTGAAGGATTATAATTACAACAATAATAATAAATATAAGTCTCACAAGCGAGTATTTCAACACTTAATCTAGCCCAATGAAACCTGAATTACCCAATTTATAGAATTTAAAATATTTTACGAACTTTTAATATACATTTAAAAAATTTGAATGCTCCAGCAAATTGTGTTTTCTGCGAGTGTGCGTAATACTAAAAGTTTAGCGACCAGTTTTCATATTTTTTGTAAAATGTAAAATGTAGAATAAACGCAATAGAAAGACTGTGACCTGTAAAACTCAACCAAATTTTCAAAAATTTTGATTTCGATTGGGAACTAGGGACAAATTGAAAAATTCAGGAGAGCATCATTTTTAGGAAATATTTTTCCCTCCCCCCACAACTCCCCCTACACACTGCAAAAATGAACGTCTTCGTCGGCTTGTGCGGAACTTTCGTTGCTAGGATCTGGATAACACTAAAGATTAAACATTACACATGCTTTATTATGCTATCTTTGATGCTTTTCTAACCCGAAGTTCCCTCGTTTTCCTATTAATTTCTAACAACTCTAAACCAAATTTTAATTCTTTAATTGTCTTTATTAATTTCTCCAGCCTCTTCTTTTTCCCTTCTATACGTAATATTTTTTCATTAATTTCACTTCGTACCGTGCGTACTATCTTTGCCATTTTTGCTAACAATAAGTTACCATTTGCTGAATCAGAGGCACTCAAAGAAGCATTTTATTATAAATCTGCATCTATCAAACCACTAACTTTGAGAAAAACGTGTGTGCAAAGATGTAACCTTTGCAAACAATTTACATTGTTTAGCCACACTTAGACACACCTTACTCTTTCTTTTAGTCAATTCAAAAGCAGTCCAAAGCAAAGCAGGAAAAAACAACGAGGCTAGAAGTTCAATATGAATTCCACGAAGCAGGACATAAATCTGAACTATTGCAATATCGATGAAGCACCTTCGTCGCCAGGATCTGGATATTTAACTTTTGGGCGATGTAGCCGATTTCTAAAGAATAGGTACTGATTTCCTAAAACTGGCATCGGTTTATAAAGGCTAGTATCAGTTTCCCAAAAAACCACTACAAATAGAACAAAAACAGCCTCATAAAGAGGTGGTTGTTTTCTAAGGAACTTGTAAATTAGTTTTACTATATGCGCAGGAAAGTGTGAAATCAAAAAAGTAGACTTAGTAACATTATTGTTTACCTGGATGGATAAAGCAGGGGGTTTATGCTTAAATCATGACAAAAAAAATGAAAATAAACTATAGTCGTTAATATTTCCAGTAAGCATACTGTGTTATGTGAATTAATATTATATTTTGCAGTTATGATATCTTCAACTACCACGGTAGTTTAAGAACTTGTATAAATTTTTCATAGAAAGACGCTAGATTGTAGGATTCAAAAAATTTCAATCGGTAGTTTATTACATCCTTTGAATTGAATATTTTTTTACAATATGAACAGTGAATGCGCAGGAACAGCAGTTGTAGTTTGCTACCATAACAGTTTTGAGAATTCTGTCACACCCCTTAATCAAATCTCAATAGTAATAAATACCAAGATTGGAAGATAGCGGTTCTTAATGCTCACCATAGACTATATCTTCTTCTTCGCTTAGATTCGACCAATCAATTTGGTTTTCAACTTCTTGAGATCGGAGGAATTGTAATTCCACATATGAATGCCACATCAGAAGTACCATTCCACTCCTTCATGTATAACACCACGTTATTGCAATGTTGAGGTGTGTGCTGTGTCCAACTTCTACATGCTTCGCATGATGAGTATCATTCGACAGTTTATAATAAACACAATCAATTAAATATTCCTTAGATGCTTGTTTGTACACTCTTTATAAATCATTTTTATGTTGAAATGATGGCCAGTCAGTGTTGCTGTTGTTGTTGTTACAAGAATAACCATAATCTTGTTTCTATTTATTTTTATTTTTATTGCTACTACTCCCATCAATACTTTGACAGCACCAACAACACAATGTTAAATTATTGTTATTATTCATATTGCTACTTCAACTATGTTGGGTATTAATATATCACGGTTTTGATCTTTCCACAAATGATTTTATTGCTGCTTCCATTATACCTAACAACCTTACTTATTCGTAATTGCTCTACGACTACCCACTGTTTAAGGAATGATTCTAGTTAATTTACATATGATGGAGTAGCGCTACTATTAAAAACAAAATGTTACCTTTGTTGTTTTTTTAGTCGCCCCTAAACTACTAAGCAACACATCCTTCATATTTAGCAACGTTTTAAAAAATCTTTAATCCGGGTTTCTTCTTTGAAATACTTATAAAAGCGCCGTGGTAAATACACATTTAAATTCAGCTGTCTATCACTATACGTTTACCATGCTTAGTATTAATTACAGCTATATTTACCATTTTACGTTTTTTAGATATCTCGAGTTCACACACGTTTTTAAAGAGTTTGCAATAAGTGCTTTGGTTTAACGCTGCTAATTCCATGTTTAATAATTACAAGTAGCTAACTGACTGATTTCAACACACTGCGGTTTATATGAGAAAAGTGTGTCCTCGACTTTGGAGACCTGCCTACCAAAACAAGATTCAACTCGTCAAATACTCACCTTGACATACTTTCACACAACTATTTGATTTTGACTCAATTTAGATAATGCATGAACCATCTCACCTTACCTAATTTTTAGCATAGACGACAACCTGTCAGTATTCTTCTTCTTCATGTTTTCAAGAACCGATTCTATTTTCGGCCTTGAAGAGCTCGACTCAATTCAGTCAATATAGGAACCACTTAACCTTGACCTACTTTATAGGATCGACAACAATCTGCCATTCTTCTTGCTTCCATGAACTGATTCGATGTTTAAATTTCTAAGAATTGTGATATGATACTGCTGCAGGTCAATGAACTTTGACCTTGAAAATTCAATTTTTAGATTTTAGACATTGAAGAGCTCGAAGCTTAAATTTCCCGCCAAAAGATTGACCATGAAATTTTGACCTTAAAGAACATAGATTTCTCACCACCAGAAGTTGAGTGACCTTGAACTGAGGCAGAACCGGCCCTATATATCTACTAAAAGATCTAAGAGCATTTAATATGAACCTAATTGAACTTCGATATTCAACTGGCTGTAAAGGTGCGCTGTTACGTTCAAGCAGTTTTAAACTAAAGTAGCCCCTCAATGGTCCGAATTATTGGGGAATAGAATTTTACAATGCATTAACTGAAAATGGAAAGTGTAAAATGAGAGAAATATTTCTACAATATACTTTTTATTACTTGTGCACTTACCCTCTACATGCTTTGTTTGTACAAAAATATTACTATTAAGTAAATAAATAAATTTTCAAAAATTATTATTAATTTTATTAAACACATAATAAAAAGTTTACCTCGAGTAGGATTTGAACCTACAACCTGTACTTTGCTAGAATGCCGCGCTAAGTGATAATTTAATATACACACATCCGGATTCAATTGGGGTTATAATTAAACCATTTAATATGAGTTTTGGATCAATTTACGTTTCACAGCTGCAGGGAATATTGTTTAAGTATATTGCGCATACATAGAGAATGTTTACTTGCATAAGAGGATCAAATGCAGCCTTGACTCTTAGTATCAGATTAATAAAACTAATTGAATCAATAAAGAGTGGTTGCATAATTGCAATGCGTGGGAAAATAGATTAGGGATTTTTATGAGTTAAGCCGACAATGATTCGATTAATTGCATTGTAATTAAGGTGCACGTGTTTTTGAAATGTTAACAAGTGAAATGTATTTAGTATAGTGGAAAATTTTAGTATACTAGAAATTGTGATTCTTGAGTAATACAAAATTCGGCGTTTTAATTGTAAGACGATTGACTTTGAAACATGTGGTAGAATACAGGGGTTTGCACACACGTAGCGTGTATTACGTTGAAATGAATTTCAGTGTAAAAATAATAAATACTGACTGATATAAAGAGGTGGAATGTAACGGTATGTCGGTGGAGACGAAATACAGGAACACATAAGAAGAGGTGAAATGTAGAGGAGAGTATGTAGGGCTAATGCTTTTCCTTGTGGTGGAATTTTATTAATACATTTGTTTCGTATTTTTATACATAATTTTATAACGAGGGGTGAATTGGGTAACTATACAGGAAAATTCCTTACAGTGTAGGAAATTATAAACTCTGGGTAGAAAGTGGACGGGGGAAAAGAATGTTATCCTTCACGAGTATCTGCTGTCTGAGGGAATGAATATAGATCCCTGTGTACGATTGCTTTACCTTCGGAGCCGAAAACCACGTTGGCAGAGAACCGGTACTAGATAATTCCTTATATTCTCCTCGAGTACGTACACCGGGAAGGTATATTAAGAACGATCTTTCGGTTCACCATTTTGAAGGTTAGGGTTAGATACTAGGCCCGAAGCTGGCGTGAATAGTTAATATCAGGTACAGGTATCCGAAAATAAAGTAAAAACAGACAGGCAGGGTTAATAACACAAAAGGAAGAATAGTATGCAAAGCAAAATCCATTAATAAGAATATTTGTAAGCATAAATGTGTCAGCGGGCAGTCGGATATTTATAACTTATCTCGACAAGAGTGGGAAAGGCGTGGACAACTGTATGATTTATAAACAATACGGGAATGTAGTTGCGGAAATAACTACGAAATCAGTTGTGATAGGCTATTGGCTTTTAGGATAGGACACTTAATTGGAAATGATTTTTGATGGATTTTTAGAATTCTGTAAATTAACTTAGTGTTTGCTATTTTCATTTTTTCATGTTTTCTTTGCTTGACTTGCGTAAATAAGTTTTGCTATATTAACAACAAACACAAATTTGACGCATTTACAACTACATAATACAAAAATAATCTTTATTTATTGCTATAATGTTACTATGGCAAATTAACAACACATGAATAATAAATATACGATAAAGGTATTATAGTCCTACTGGCTGCCATGTTGCTTCCCCCACTCCTACCACCCTAGATGAGACGCACAAGAACCGTCGATTTACAATGCCCCTGTTTAGAAGACAATTTTTGTATTTGAAATTGTAATAAATACGGTTGTAATCTTCCACCTCCTCTTTAGAATTATCGTAAATTTTAGACTTTAGTGTGGGTAACCAAACTCACAGTGTTAATTAAGGAAACAGTTAACTTAAAAAAAAAGCTGTCTCGGCTGCCTGAGGCTGTAAGATCTATTTTTGTGCCTTTTAACCAATTCTCCAAAGAAAATAATGCCACATAATTACGGCAAAAGTAATGGAGCTATTATAATTTGTTGTTAGCTCTAATGAGCCATTCCTTACAAAGCGAACATGAAAAACCATTAGTTTTATTTATCAGGAAGTTACTTTAAATCTGGATGAAAGGAATGAGCCTAAAATTTAGAAGATCGTATTTATCAAATCGGCTGTAGAAGCTGTTAATTTTTGAGAAACACGGGATAATCAAATAGATTTTTGCTAAAACGATTGGACCGATCTGGTAGATCTTTCCTATCCTTTTAAAGTAGATGAAACAAGTTTTGACTAACTTTATTGAATTATTGTTCATAACTAGAGAGCGGATTTTATGCACTATAAAATGCCGAAATATGTGCATATATATGCACTTAAAAACCTTAAAATATGCATCAAAAATGCATTATTAATTCAAAATATGCAAAATATGCATAAATATTGAATCTTCTATTTACCTGTGTTAATTCCAAATTATAACATTAATATATAAAAAAAGTATATATGCTTGTAATTTTTTAATAGGAAAAAGATAAATTGCATACAAACTTATTATTTTAACATTCAAAATTATGTGTTACTTAAAAACTACATATATATTAAAACTGCACCCTGTCATTACTACTTATAAAGCAATTATTATTTTAACATTATTTTAAAATTATGTGTTATTTATAAATTACATATTTACTTATACGCTATAGATTTATAAAGATTACACCCTCTCATTACTATTTGCAAAACAATTTATAACTAAACATTTTTCCAAGTTTTCGGGCAGAAAATTTTGGCGTCTGTCCGATAGTGTGTTTTTGTACAAAGAAAAACTTCTTTCTACATCCACAGAAGTTATGGGTGCATATTTTAATGCGGCTAATATGGCCAAATCTAAATTTATAACAAGATCATCGGAATTTTCCTCAAGTTTCAGAACTTTATTATTAACTTTTAGTAACAACTGATATCCACTGTTTTTTTGTAAAATTTCATTTAATTTATTAGAAATAGTTTTAACAATATTTCCTGAAACAGCAGAAATCAGCTGTTAAAATTTATTAATTATTTGCATAGATTCATTTAATGACAATGCTTCCGTTTCTAATTTAGCAATGGTTGAACTTACAAAATAGTAATTTGCTTTTATAAATGCCAGCTCATTGCGCAATTGTGTTTTCTTTAAAATGGATTGAGCTTTTTGAACGTAAGTACTTGAATTATCAGAAATTTCTAAAACTAATTCCTTTATTTTTTCCAAATGATCTGCATAAAAAAGAGCTGCATTTAACCAAGTACCCCAACGCGTAATCACAGGCTCTGGTGGTAGAGGAATATTAGGTATCTTTTCTTTGTACAATTGAATTCGTAACGGAGATTTTAAAAACAATTTCTTTATACTACTTATTAAACTATTTACTAATGGAAATTGATTACGAATTGTTTCTGCTACTCTATTAAAGCCATGTGCGAGACATGTTACATGTATTAAATTTTCATAAAATAATTTTAATTGCTGTCCAGCTTTTACCATATACGGTGCTGCATCAGACAGCATTAAAACTATTTTATCTGTTGCTACAATATCAGGAATAAAAAATTGCATGAAAGCTTCGTTTATAAAGCGAACTATTGTTGCATGATTGGTTTTCTCAAGAACTTTGGAAGCAATTAAATATGACATACTAGACTGCGCCTCACTTAAATAACCAATCATTAAATTTGCAACATATCGCCCGCAACAATCTGTAGTTTCATCTACTATAAAATAAAGATATTTATTTTTTGTAATTTTCTTTATATGCCCCATAGTTTCAAGATATAAATCATTAATATACCTTTTTCGAAGCGTGCTTTCATCTGGCACTTGCTTTTTACTAATTTTTTCTAAAAATGACCTAAAACTAGGATTTTGCAATTTCTTTAATGGAATATTGGCTTTAACAAGTGCACTACACAATTCGAAATTAAATTTCTCTTGTGCATTTCTTTTGCCGTTTCTTGAAACAACGACTGGCGCAAAGGTGTCAGACAAACTTTTGTTTTTTTAAATGTTTCTAATTTTCTTTTATGAAGAGAGGTTTCAATGTGCTGTGTAACTTGAGATTTCCTTTCGCACATGATCTAAGGAAAAATTAATTTTAAAAATAAGTATCTAATTGCGTTTAAAAACTTATAAAACGGTGAATTCAATAAAACCTACATCAATTAATAAGGGTTTAATTTCCGAAATCAATTAAAAATATGTAATGGTACTTACTATTTTTCCACAGGCTATGCAAAACACTTTTTCATCATCCAGACGTAGCTCGGATATATTTTTTATCCATATTTGAACTAAACTATTTTTAACTTTCGGCATCTTGAAGTTCACTTAACAAAGCTGTACCATTCAGTTACGTCTTCGCCCAAAGAATGTTTAAAATTTTGCATTTTGTCCGTTACTCTCAAATTATTTTCAAGAAGGATTAACTAACTAAACACTTACCTTGAAAAAGTCCAAATAACTTTAACCCTTGATTGCGGAAATTCCCTCAATCAATGCTTTAACTATCTACTTAGGTACGATTGGAATTTTCAAATACTACGAAATAGCGGCATTGAAACTTCATAATCCGGAAGTATTAACGTTGCACTTAACTGCAGGTAATAATCTTTCTTTAGTCTTATTCATATAAAAATACATTTCTTAGTTAGACACAATAACAAAATTTAAAATGAGTTAGAATAATGCATTTTAAAGCGAATTTGGAAGATATAGAAAAAATGCGAAATATATGTTAATTATGAATAAAAAGGCAAAATATGCATAAAATTGCAATATATGCAGTATTTGGCGAAATATGCAAAAATTAATTAATGTCAAATGATTGCATTTAGTGCAATTCGTCTAAAAACAAAACGATATTCTTCAACTATAAAAAATAAGCGATATGCATTTTGCATAAAATCCTCACTCTGTTCATAACTAATAATTATAAACAATTATGGAAAACAAACAACGATTCAGTGTGTTTTTTTTTTTTGCAATAACTTAGTTAAGTAATTTTAATTAAGCAAGGTTCATTTTGTGGTTTTTTTTATTTCCTACAAGTTCTCTGACGATCGTAATTATCTAAATTTAAAAATGTTTTTGAGTTATAAACGAAAAAGTTACCTCGCCCTATTATTTGCTCAATTTAAAATATTAGTTACAAAGAATTGATGAATCTCTAGATGAGCAAAATATGCTTTGCAACTGTCAAGTCCGGTTGAAAATTTGGGTCCAACTTGCCTGACCTAAATGTAAGCTAGATTGCACCGATTTCAGTATATAAAACCTCAATACCAGTATAAAACAGGTGTCCGATAAAAATGCCTTTCACTGAAACATTACAGTTCTTATAAATTAAGTGTATAGATAAGATTAATTTAATTATACAGGGTGTATAAAAATAAGGGACATGGATGTTACAGTCTTAAACGGTAAGTTTGCGAAAAAAGGTTTGTAAGAAAATTTTCTTATACAATTATTTCCCACCGTATGGTGGTTCTAGTTTTTTTTTCTGGAGTCATTACTTTTAGTTGTGATGTAATTTTTTTTAGTAGCAACTGATACTTTTTAACACATGATTAGTCTGTATTTATTATTGTATTTACAACGGTGTGAAATGTTTATCTAGTTCTATAAGGAAAATTACAAAAAAATAACATTAAATAATTGTTGTCATCTTTCATCAAGTCATTTACAATAAACAATCGCAAGACATTGTTTATAAATGTGTAATGTCAATTGTATGACAATAAGGCAGTGTTCTAGTGAATAAAATTAGCAATTTTTCTCATTACATAGAAGCTAGAAATTTCAAATTACGGTGCGTTTGACAGAAATGGAACAAATCGAAATATTGATGGTAACTGGGTACAGAGACAGAAAAAAACCCATGACGATGTGGGCGACATATTTATTACTCTACATCTAATTCAAAACTCTATTACACAGTCTACTGTAACAAGAACTTACAAGAAATTTGAAGAACTAGCCATGTTAGAGATTTAAATAAAATGGGTCATCCAAAACTAGCAACAAAACGCCAAATGTTAGACCTTGCACTCTCAGATTTTAAAAATCCGCTTATTTCAAATGTCTCACATAAAGAAAAATTGCATCATTATAAGGTGAAACTGGTTCCGGAATTAGCAGTAGACGATTTTTATAGGAGAAATCAATTTTGCGAACAATAATAACCCACAGTGTTTGAATTGTATTCTGTTCTCCGATGTAGCCGCATGTCTAAATATAGCTCTAAATTGGCACAATTTTCTGTATTGATCCAAACATAACTCAAATTGGATGGGGGAACTACAAACACAATATCCCCAAAAATGAAATGTATGAGCGCAGAACATAGGGAAATTCTTGGTCCTTTCCTTCGATGGCTCATTAAATGTTGAACGCTATTTGGATTTCTTGCGATTTGAACTGGTTCCTGCGTTACTTGTGTTAATTCCTGATGCCGAACAGCCTGACACACCGAGCAAGACGGTGCTCTTCCTCATTATGGCGTTAACGTTCGTCGTTATTGGGATGACATTTTTACAAACTGATGGATAAGAAAAGGAGGACGTATTGAGTGGCTAGCACTATCCCCGAATGTGAACCCGCTTGATATCTTTTTGTGCCGCCATCTTAAAAGTACAGTGTATCAAAACAGACTCGACAATGCGAAAGATCTAGAAATTCGCGTCCGCAAACACATATGTAGAATACCACCTGGGAATGTCCAAAACGCAGTCGCAGGATTTTCGAACCTCCATGCGCATTGTCAGGCAATGAATAGCGAACAGTTTGAACATCTGCAGTCTTAAATTTACATTTTAACCTTTTGTTTTAATTAATTTGTTGTTTATTCTGATTGTAAATGCAAATTACCAAAAAATGCTGCCAAAGGCAACAATAAATTTTTAGAGTTATTTTTCTTGTAATTTCCTTATGCAATTAGAAAAGAAAACTTCAGACGTTAGTAAACACAATAAAAATTATTAACTGATTATGTGAGCATGAGTTGCTATTAAAAATAATTAAAAAATGACGTCACAGCTAAAGTCACGACGTCATAAAGAAATACATAAACGCCGTATGGTGGGCTATAATCGGAGAAGAAGCTTTTCGTAAAGTTATTGACTGTAGAATCAACGTTCCTTTATTTTATACACCCTGTGTATATTTTAACGTACCGTAGATCTTATTCTTGCATATCGTTTTGTATTCACAAAAGTCCAAGCTTAGTATTAACAGACCAAGGTTTTCAATGAAAAAAATAAGCTTTGCGTTTACTGATTGGCGCCCATAAGAAAAGACCAAGTTGGATGTTGTATCATTTGCATCTAGGGTGCCATGAAAATTACGATAACAGATTTAGATTTCTTGTGAAGAAGTATCTTCTCAATGTTTTAATTAAAAACGGTTATCTTTAATGGTTTTTGCTTAAAAAAATAAAAACGAAGATTTTGATTTTTTTTGCAATAATTCAAAAACAAAAGATGACAGCTCTAATTTTTTTTCAGATTGTTGTTCAACATAAAAATGCTCAACCTTACCCTAATGTTACCGACTCTAAAAGTAAGCGAGATCCCCATGAGAACAACAATAATCTTGAATCACCCTGTATATGTAACGCAAATACTCAAAACTATTACTACGACTGATTAGATAATTAAAAGATCTCTCAAAAGTTCCATTGCAACACTTCCCTTTTCCATTAAAGAAAATCATCAATGACGTCATCACGCTTACATAGGCAACCTCAAAAATAAATTAATCACCTGAACAACCGCGCGTCTAAAAATAAAAATCGACGGGCATCAGGATTTTCTCTGAAGTTGTATATATATATATATATATATATATATATATATATATATATATATATATATATATATATATATAATAATAATTTATTTACCACCTTTGGTCTTGGTTATAAGCGTAGGTGAGGTCGTTAATATTAAATACATTTACATCAATTGTCCACAGTTAAAATTCACTCGTAGTAAATTACATAAATATCACAGATAAAAATGAATTGGAAATTAGAGCTTTAACTTCCAATATTCATTAATGGTATAAATGGTATCGGCTAATAACATATTTTTGATGGTACGTTTAAATTCCAAGTGGTTATGAATGGTTTTAATACGAGGAGGTAATTTATTAAAAATTTTTATAGCGATAATGGGAAAATTATCCGCAACAAAAGAATGCTTATATCTCGGCTCTACTATGTTGTCGCCACCTCTTAAGTTAGCTTTTGTAACTTCAGTAACTGTTTTAAATTTATCTGAATTACTTTTAATGTACAAAACACTGTTGTAAATGAACAAAGAAATAACGGTCAAAATGTTTGCTTTTTTAAAAAGATCTCTACAGGAATATCGTACAGGTTTATTGTAAATGGTTCGAATTATTCTTTTTTGCATGACCAATATCTCATTAATTCTTTTATTATTACCCCAACAAAGAATGCAATAATTAAGAGTGGAGTGTATATAGGCAAAATAATATGAAAACAAGCATGGTTCTGTAACAACATCGCGCAATTGTCTTAAAACAAAGTTAAAGGTTGACAGTTTCTTTAAGATTTTATCCACGTGGGTGCTCCAACTTAAATTGTAGTCGATATGGATCCCCAAAAATTTTAAACCATTATTTTGATTAATGGGTCTACCCTCAATTTTTACCCTTAAACTGTAATCCACAGAATTTTTTGAAAATACTATGGATTGAGTTTTGTTAGAGTTTACAATCAGGCCGTTATTTTTACAATACGTTATGAAACTAATAATACTACTATTTGTGTTTTCAATGAGTTCTATTACATTTTTACCTGTGTTAACTCTTGACGTGTCATCTGCAAATAGAGTTAATAAGCATGTTTCAAAAACAGACAAGTCATTTATAAACATAATGAAAAGCAAAGGACCCAGTGTACTACCCTGTGGTACACCTACTGTTACGACTCTCTCAGTTGAATGTGAAGTAACTTTGTCTATCTTAAATTTAACTGTCTGTTGTCTATTGCATAAGTACGACTTCAACCATTCGGATGCATTACCTCGTATTCCGTATTTGTCCAACTTGTATAGGAGCGCATTGTGGTTGATAGTTTCAAAAGCGCGTGTTAAATCATAGAATATCCCAAAGACCTTATTCTTGGAGTCTAATTGTTCTAAAATGTGTCTTAGTACGTTTAGAATAGCGTCAACTGTACTGTAGCCTTTACGAAATCCAAATTGAGTAGGAGATAGTATGTTACGCTCATTGATAAACTTTGAAATTCTGATATAAAAGATTTTTTCAAATATCTTTGAAAACACAGAAACGATAGTTATACCCCTGTAATTTTCTATCATACTTTTGTCGCCCTTCTTTAGAATTGGAACTACTTGCATTCGTTTTAATTGATTAGGAAATATTCCTTCTTCAAGTGAACAATTTATTAATTCCGCAATAACTGGGCTTATTAGTTCGGAAACTTTACCTAACAAAGAGCAAGGAATTTCATCATAACCAGCTGAATTCTTAACTGCTATAGACCTAATGATACTATTAACTTCAGTAGAGTCCGTAGGGTGTAACATTATAGACTGTTGAGGACTGTTATTACTTACTTCAGCAATATTTAGTTTCGTATCATTAACTAATGCTTGAATTGAATCTACAAAAAAAATTATTAAAAGCGTTTGCTATATCATTACTATTTTTTAAGATTAAACCAGAAGTATCCGTAAATTCTTTTGGATAATCTACTTTAGAGCTAATATTAGATTCTTGTTTTATTATGTTCCAAACGGCTTTACTCTTATTATTGCAATTGTAGTAATATTGGCTATTGTAATTTCTTTTAGTTTCACGTATTAAAGAACGATGTTTCCTTAATTGTTTCTTGTATAGCGCTAAAACATATTGATCATTACAATTTCTGTAATGGTTGTATAGATCCCTTACTTTTTGACCACTATCAATAATAATCTTAGAAACCCAGGGTTTGCCATTAACAACAGCGGTTTTGACTTTCACGCGCTCTAATGGAAAAACTGACTCAATAATATCTTTAAATCTGGATAAAAAACTGTCAAATTTATCATTGATACCTTCAGACCCAAACATAGTATTCCAAGTTTCAATTGAAATTAAATACTTAAATTTATTTAATTTATTGATATTAGAAAAGCATCTTTTATAAACGTATTTATTTTTATTATCGCATGGGCACTCACTCGAAAATGAAATCAGTTGCAACTTATGATCAGATAACTCAGTTGGTATCACCTGTGATATTAATGAAATCAACTTAACATTAACAAATATATTATCAATTATGGTTTTAGACTCGCCTTGTACTCTGGTGTATTCTGTAATACATTTATTAAAACCATAAGATGAAAGTAACGTCACAAGGCTCTTTGCATTATGATCATTTACATTTAGATTAAAATCGCCACAAATGAATGACATTCTATTAAAATTATTCAGTTTATAAAGAAATAAATCCAAATTTTTTAAAAATACACCGATATCAGCGTCAGGTGTTCTACAAAAACAAGAAACAGGGATTGTTACCTGATTGGATAAGGAAATGTTCGCAGATGCATATTCAAAATGCTTCTCAATTCTAGATAATTGTACGCATTTCTTGTCACCTACTAATCCTACTTTCACAAAAATTGCTACTCCGTCTCTTTTGCATTCAGATCTACAGAAAAAATCAATAAGCGTATAGTTATCTATTTTACAAAAGGTAATTTCGTCATCACTGTAAAAGATTTCAGTCAAACACACCACTTCAGGATAGTTTAATGCTTGCAAAAGCAAATACATATCAATTAACTTTGTCTTGTCACGTATACTTCGTATATTTAGGTGGCATACTCTGTAATTGTCACTAACTTTAATATAATTGCCTAATTGATTGAGATTATGATGTGTGGGTGTCCTAGGATTTTCTTTTAATACCGGTCGGGGAGGTAAACCATGAATTGTTGAAGATTTAAAAATGTCCGAGCTGCGACTTCCGAAAAACCGAAATTGTTTAACAACAATACCAGCCGGCCAATTATCGGCGTTATATAAATCCTTCACGAGCGAGATATTTGTGCCGACTTTAAACGAAATACTACGAGCATAGTCACGTTTCGGTAGTAATTCAACTTCGAAACTGTTTCCCTGGAATTTATTTTTTAAATAATCTTCTAATTGAGATGTACTTGTATCAAGTGCTGCTCTACCTACATATATCCACGCACGCTTTTGTACAGCACAAAGTGGCGCTTCTGTTAGTTTTTGATCAGAATTGCCAATAATAACTCGTTTTTGATATTCGTTACTGACCTTGTCTGATTGATTTGATCTAATATTTTCTTTTAGCTTAATTAACGTATCACAGCTGGAACCGTCCGGTCTGGACTTCGTATGTCGTTTGAGTGTTTTATCATTTGTACCAATACTAACATGCGATGATCCTTTATCTCTGACTTCGTCGATCGATACACAATCACTATAACTTTTAGCACCGTCAATTGAAATTTTGTAATTATTCTTATCCTTTTTATTATTGTTATATGATACTGGGCTTTTTTTGTTTAATAATTTAATCAAATCAATATTACTTTCCTTTAATACGACCACTTCGTTTTTTAACTCCGATATCATTTTGTGGAGCTCAGATGTTTTTTCTGACACAATGTCACTAATTAACTCTTTTAATTCCGCACTAGATAGTGTCAAATAAACACCTTGATCGTTAACCGATCTAGTATTCACCATTTTGACTATAGTTTAATGAAATAATTCACTTCAGTTCCAAACGAACCGTTCTCTCTGACACTCAGTACGAATATGACTATATATATATATATATATATATATATATATATATATATATATATATATATATATATATATATATAGTTATAGTTTTACCTCCACAAAGTGATATACACTGCTGCACTAAAATCATACAATATATTAAATACTGGTCAATACTATACAAATTAAATTGACCAAATTTTAAGAATCTTACTAGCTACACTCTCAGGGTGGGTTCGTCAGGAGGCTACCAGAAGCCCGGTCGGCGCTTACTACTATTTTAAAGATATGTTTGATTTCAAAATTTGACAAGATAAATTGTACACTTAATATAATTTGACAAATAATAAATGACGTTTGTTGAATTTCAGTGACGTTCTTTTAATAAATTTAACCAATAGACTTAGTCGCCTATTCGGACTGGGTGCGTCGCTAGTCACTTATCTTCTTCCAGTAGAATTCTTGTTTCTTCTTCACATATTTACTTTAAAAACCAGACCAATATTTCTGATTTCAATTATCACTTCCGATTCACCCTTAATTCAAATATATCTCGGATCAACGTCTACGCACGTCTTCCCCGAAAATTCAAAATTCTTCTCCTTTTTTTATTTATCTTCCGTTGCCGACCAACCATCATCACTCTTCAATAGCACCCTTAATTTCTTATTCCGTTTATTATTTCACATTCCCTAATTCTAATTATATTGTATATAATCAAAGTGCATCCCGGCAGTTAAACTTTCACGTGTGATCTTCCAATGCTTGTTTTTAATCATAATAAATCCCACTTTATTTATTCATTTTTTTGAAAATTGGTTAAAATACCAGACTATATCTTTGGTGATTTTAACTTGTCAATGAAACTAATAAACAGTAACGAATAATTAACACAACTACTAACATAAAAATTAAACTATTAAATGAATGGATGAATCAAATTAATATGAAAATAACCTCCAATTCTATTTGTGTTTGTTTCTCCTAACTCGTATGTGTTATCAGATATTGTCTTTACCACTCTATATGGTCCTTCATATGGTGATTGTAACTTTACACATACACACTTTTCCACATCTGATACCCTTAATCTTTATATCAATACCAATTCTCCTATCTCAAAAATCTTTCTGTGTTTACGTTTTTTTCTCCTTTTAGCTTCATATCTCTCATTCGCCTTTCTCAACCTATATTGCACCAACTCTATGATTTTCTCATAATCTACCTCTTTTTCTCTTTGCCATGGTAGTTCCGGTATTATACCTTGCATAACTGTCACCGGAGGTACCAACGTTACAGTATGTGGTATCTCATTAATCATTTTTTCTACATTTTACAACTTTCCAACCCACGCATTATGGTTAACCCTGAAATAATTCTTAAAATTTTATAACCCCCTATATGTATCTTTCTGCGGAATTCGCCTGAGGATGTCGGATACTACAATACCCCACCTTAATGTCCATATCGTTTATTGTTTTTTTCAACCTATCATCATTGAAATATGTAGCATTGTCCGTTAAAATTTTTTTTGGACACTCCATTTTGCCTACAAACTGATTTTCTGCGTGAATAACATGCCTTGCGTTACAATTCTTAGCTGGATATAACTGTACGTATCTACTAAACATCTCAATCGTGATTAAAATATGTTTCATGCCAAATTGTCCATTTTGGTGCATGTAATTCCGAGATGGTCGATGAGTTGAATTTTGCCCACGGAAGTTGATCTAGAACAACAAAAGACTAAAAAACGTATTTTTTTACTGGGCTGTAGTTCTATTAGGTAAGAACGGTGTTGGAAAAGAGTATAACTGTATCTATCTCAATCACAAATATAATATAAAATTAAAATAAAATAACAAAAATATCTATTTACCCATTTTCTTTGTAACAAGGTTTAAAATCTTTTTTGACCTTATTGAAATCTTACAAATACACAAGACTAAATACTAACTATTAGCGCAATAGTAATTATTGACACTAATGACACCTGAACCATTTCTAAATAAATTTACAATATTTATAGTTTTATTGTTAGATAGATTACGGACTCGTCCCCAAGAGTGTATGAACTAGTGCACCGCATTAAAAGAACCCTTGTAAAAATTTGCTAGTGAAGGATTGTTAGGTGATACATTATTAACAAAATAACATATTCACAATCTAATTTTATTTTCTTGTTTAATAGAAGGAATATTATGGAGTATAAATTGCTGAATTTAATGTAAACTACAGAGCAGTAAAAAATTTAATTCCTGCACCTTAAAACTCAAAAAGATTAGACAGTCAAGTATACTATTTCAGAATCACACATAAAAAGAATATAACATTTAAAGTCGTTAAGATGGTGTACAGGTTGTCCCATTTTCGCAAGTTTTACATGGTATCTCGCTTATTCTTTAGGTTAGAACCATGCGGTTTTCGCGACGCCGTGCTATTTTTTAATGAAACCAAAGATGCACTAATCAAATTTGCCATAGCCATCTTAGTTTGTGTGCTACAGGGTGATTTTGGAAAAATTGCATTTTCAGTCATCCCCTGTAACTCTGTTATTGTCAGACATATTAAAAAAGTAAAACCGATATTTGTAGATTTTTTTACGTAGAATCTAGTGGCGTAATCAGATTTTCTTTAGAGGTCACAGTTTTTGAGATATTGACATAACCTACTTTTTTTTTATAGGACATCCTATATATTTTTTAAAAATATTTTTCCCCTTGCCAAAAGCTTTTCAAAAATATAACATAGTCTATATTTATTTTTATAAATAACGTGACAAAATGATTTTTTTCTATAATTTACATTGATAATAGTGGATAACCGTGGGTAACCATGGTAACGCAAAAACCAAAATAATTAATCCTCTGCCATTACTTAAGCATTTGATTTTTAAAGTTTCTGCTTTTCTCAAATTATTCCTGGTTACATTTTTCCAAATTTAGTGCTAATATTTATTGTTATTCGTTGTTTTTGTATATTGTTATCGTTCTTGTTGTTGTTGTTTAATTATTTTTTAATATGGCTCGAAACCAAAAATTTGAAAACTTTGAGAAATATGATATGAATACCTGCTTCATATTATCTAATGAAAACGCAGACCAGGGCTTAGAACTCTATCTGAACAGGTCAGCTAATCTTTACCTTAGAATTTGTATTTATTTTATATAGATATCCCGAAAGAAGACAACCCGACAGAAGAATATTTCAAAAATTAAAATTTAATCTTTGCCAGCATGGATGTTTTGACAAACCTCGACCCCGAGTTTACAACAAAGAGAACGAGGAATCAGATATCAACGTTTCAGCAGTTGTTCAAGCCATTCCTGAAACCTCGTGTAGGAAAACAGATGAAGAGACCGGTGTGTCTAAAACAACAGTGCAAAGGATTTTAAAAAAACATAAATTCAAACCCTACAAGTATAAACTTGTTCATCATCTGCACCCTGGTGATGCTGAGCGTAGAATGGAGTTCTGAAATTGGTTTATAAATATGAAAACTCAGCACAGTAATTCTGAAAAAAAAAATAATTTGGTCAGACGAGGCACATTTCACAAGTTCGGGAATTCTTAATACTCGCGATTTTGGAGTGAAGAAAATACCGACGTGATTTTTCCTAGAGAGCGCCAAGGCAGGTTCGGATTTAATGTCTCCTGCTTTATTTTTAACCGAAAAATAGTTTACAAGATTTATGAAGAAAACCTAAACTCTAATGGGTACTTACAAATTCTACAACAAAAAATTATGAACATTTTAGAAGATATTCCACTGGCACAACTGAACGATATATTCTTCCAGCAGGATGGGCTCCAGCCCACAATGCTAGAATAATACAAAGCTGGCTAAAAGAACGTTTTCCCAGGAGATGGATTGAAACAAATGACCCCTGTTCGATGGCCACCACGATCACCGGATCTCCCGGTTTTAGATTTTTTTTTGTGGGGGTATTTAAAGAATAAAATTTATTCAAGGCAATATGCCAACATGCAACAATTAAAAATTGCAACGTAAAATGCTTTTGCAGAATTACGAAGACAATCACTTATTTTGGAAAATGTTATTAAAAGAATTTATAAACTTTGTGAAACTTGTAGGAGACATAATGGTCTGCAATTTGAATTAATTATTTTGTTTTTTATCAATGTAAATTATAGAAAAAAATCATTTTGTCACGTTATTTATAAAAATAAATATAGACTATGCTATATTTTTGAAAAGCTCTTGATAGGGGAAAAAAGGTTTAAAAAGAATATATAGGGTGTCCCATTAAAAAAAAGTAGGTTAAGTCAATATCTCAAAAACTGTTACCTCTAAAGAAAATCTGAGTACCGCCACTGGATTCCACGTCAAAAAATCTACAAATATCAGTTTTTACTTTTTTAATATGTCTGCCAATAACAGAGTTACAGGGATGACTAAAAATGCAATTTTTCCAAAATCACCCTGTAGCACAAAAACTAAGATGGCTATGACAAAATTGATTAGTTCATCTTTGGTTTCATTAAAAAGTAGCACGGTGTCGAGAAAACCGCAAGGTTCTAACCTAAAAAATAAGCGAGATACCCCGTAAAACATACGAAAATGGAACAACCTGTACATAAGTACTAACTATAAATTCAAGTATTTTAATATTTTTTGCCAATACAACGCATATAGGATAATAAAATTACATTTACCATTTTATATTATTTAAAATGGACAACTAATACAGAATATACACATTCGCAACCTTATGGATTTCAAAAATTCGTATTTAAATTTAAATTGTTATAATTGTGAAAAAGTTTGTTTTATTGTGAGACGAATTCTTTTTCAAAATATTTTTTTTTAAATCATTACATTTTACATGTTGAAATTGTAAATTTGATGTATTTACTTATCTGATTTTTTTTTGTACCATTTAAATAGGAAAATTAAAAATCCTTTCCTGGCCTGTATTGACATTTATTTAAAATTTACATTCTACTATTTTGCACAGAGAATAGATAGATATAACAATAAAGAGCCGTGATAGAAAATATTTAGTAATGAGTAGGAAACAATTAAACAATACTAATGGGTTTATACAAATTAAGTTATATCTGTATTACTTTCTTAAAGTTTCTATACAAAAGATTGAATTGCCTGTGCCTAAATACCCTATTTACTATATATCATAAATTAGTTATTGTTATTTTTCCCATTGTCCATGCTTAGATTGTAATTCCATTTCTTCAAATATATTGAATTAACAAATTTAACTTAAGATTATGGTTTCTTATTTTCCCTCAAAATAAGGGAAATCAAAATTCGAGCATTAATTTCATGCATAAAAGTTTATGAGGAACTTAACCAATTAATCGGCACAATGCTACATCATTTTTATTGGTCCCTATCTTTAGACATTTCTCAAGTTGACTTATAATTGCTTTGCTATAAAATGTCGCTATAAATATCCAAAGCATTTGTAGTTTTGTCAAATAGTGGCGTAATGCAAATTTAGTTAACACGCAATGATTATTTCAATATTGTCATGTTACACATGGACCAAAATATTTCCTTAAGGAAAGCTAACATATGGGTAATTAATAAAAATGTTATGTAATTTGCAATAATTATAAATTTACAGTTTTAATTGCTTAACAAAAATTTATAAAGTTCAATTGTTTCTATAAATGTTAGCAAACACCTTGCAGGGTTTAGGTAATTGAATAAATTTAATTAATTTTTTCGAATAATAAATTTCATTGCAAAATCTAACAAAATATCTCATTTTATGAAATATTCGGTTGTGGTATGGATTATGGGGCACTTGTGTACAGAGCATTTGCGTACATGTCGAATTCGGAGGCACTTGCGTACACAAGGAAAGGAGAGATTACCAGGTAAACAGCAATAATAAAATGTAAGAATAAACTTTCCTTCACACTTTGTCCAGACTTAGGACTGGCAACCTATAAAATTATTTTCTTAAATGCCGAACCAAGAAACTAATTCTATACATTGACGTGTTTAAAATTTTTTTTACCTTTTTTCATTTTTATTTTTTTTTTTTTTTTACTTTTTTTTTGTTTTTAATTTTTTTTTGTGTTTTTTTATTCAAACTTAGTAATATAGGCAGGAGTTTTCAATCATTTTTTTACATATTTAGCACTTTCAAAAATAAGAACGGCCTTTTTAATCCTAGCGTCTTCCTGTACATGCTTTTTTTTCCTTCTTTTACCAACAAAATTTAATTGGGCTCGTTTGAAAATAACCTCAGCGAACTCAGCATCTTCTTTCAATTTTCTTCTTTGTTCTTTGATTGTAAGAGTATTTTTTATTATTGCTGTGTCCATCCCTCGACAGCATTATTCGTTCTGTCTTTTATTATGACAGTTCCAGTCTTTCAATGCTATGTGGGGATTTTCTAGCCACTGCTCTACAAAATAATAAAAAAATTGGGAAAGTTTTGCATGGGTAGGTGTATCTTTCTGTATACTTAACCAACCATCTTCTACTTTCGATTGGAAGATAAGCTAAAGCAGCACACTTTCGTAGAGTTAATCTTATTTCATCATTTTCTTTATACTTAGTTGCTAATCCCAATTCCTGTATTTTTCTCTAAAGACCGATTAAAGTGGAAGTTACAACCATTGATACAAACCAATCGAAACACATTCTTCACTATAGTAAACAACTTTTCATAAGTCCGACGAGTTTTGTTGTTAATCAAAGCATATATGACTGGAATTATATTAGTTTCTTCAGTAGTGCTGCCAATGTCAGCATGAATGATGTATATCTGTTTAAATTGTTTGCTGCAACATTTAAATGTCCCATCCATGAAAAAGTGTGAACAAGTTGATGAAGCTTCTCTGCCGATGGTGCTAGAGAACACAAACAATCTATATTTTCCTTCTTGATTGTCGAATAGTAGAAAACTCGTACTGACATTCAATTGTAAAGCTTCTTCCGGAAGAATTATTTCTTCAGCACTAATGCGTCTAATGCGGTTTAAACTTGATCTTGCTGAAAACAGTGTGGCCATTTCAGTAATAAATTCGTAACCGGGATTGAATAGCGGCCCAATTTCTTCGTTATAAATTTTTGAAGTTGATTCTTCTTCTTCTCACATGCGTTTCTTCACAGAAGCAAAATGCTTTTTCACTTATGTTTCTGCTACGTTTGGCAGGCAAATGTGCTCCGAAACAGATAAAACTTCATTGCCACGAGTTTTTAACGTTTGTGAGGTTTTTAAGTTTCACAGCTAACTCACTACATCTTCTTTATTTGCACGGTGTTTTCTATACTGATATCCATCTAGTATTGCTGAAGGTTTTCTTTTCGTCGTTTCTATAATCTCTAGTTGAGACATATTACGCGTTGAAATTAAAACTACGTCAATTTAACTCAAAGGCAAGCAGACAAAATTGAGAGTTCCCTGTTATTGCCAATTATATACCATATACCTAATATCCGCTAGATATTAGACAGGAACCAATCACAAGACAGAAATAATGTAAATACTAATTACCTACCCCTCATTTCTCAGAAAGCTTAGCCTTTTACAATCAGTTTTAATGGGATTAAAATTAAAATTAAAACTTGCATTTTGAAAGAGCATTATAGATTATACGCAACTACCTCTATCTAAAAACAATTTTTTTTTGCCCGGGAATCCCTCCTTTCCTTATGTACGCAAGTGCCTCCGAATTTGTCATGTACGCAAATGCACTGTACGCAAGAGGCCCAATACCGTGGTATGGCAATTAAATTTCCGTAACAGAAGACAAAATTACAACTTTTAAAGAAATTTATTGCAACGAAAGACTGGTTCTAATAATAATTGAATTTTCCAAGCAGGTAGTAAAAGTATAAAAGGGGGCCGCAAATAACAGCATCTGGTTGACCACCTTGTAACGCACGTGGTAAACTCGGATGGTGCTACAAAGTAAAGGGTGTCTGTTGGTAGCTTCACTGATAAACCTCCCACCGAAGCACCGCCTTCAAGATATACACTGTCAACTAAAATTCAATTTATATATATATATATATATATATATATATATATATATATATATATATATATATATATATATATATATATATATATATATATATATATATATATATATATATATATATATATATATATATATATATTTCTTTCAAATAAATTTACATACAAATTAAGTTTAAATCGAGTCCGATTTGGCGGCATAGTTGTTAACGCAGTTCTCTAGCAAAGAAGAGATCGTGGGTTCAAATCCCACTCGAGGAATTCTTTGTATGTGTTTTAAACTTAAATTTACATACAATTTGTATTATTATTAATGAACTTGGTTCAAATTATATATATATATATATATATATATATATATATATATATATATATATAGGGCTTTTCAGGATGAGCGTTAATTGGACGTTTCTGGCAAACCAGACAACGGATCAAACTGAAAATTTTACAGTATGCATAAATTAATATGATTTACACGCCTAAATTATTTTAGATGTTGCGGCGTTGCCGCTTCTACTATAAAGTATCGACTACTTTGATTTTTCAAATAGAACACCCTGTATGTAATACCATATTATAATTTCCTATTGCTTTGTCAACAACTTCATGTACTATTTCCCTATACCTATCTATTACCGTTTAAGAGATATAAATTAATTTCGATTTTTTTTTTACAAAACATGTACTTTTATAAACGCTGATAATCTTGAACTCTCTGGTACTAAGACGATCAAATTCGAAATGGAGTGGAGTGACACCATGAGGATCTTCACTTCGAGTCATATTTTTATTTGCCTCATACAGGGTCTTTAAAAAATGTAGATACTTTGTTCACGTGAAAAAAGGAGTGGAAGTTAATTTTTTCTAATGGAACACCCTGTATATTTACGCATTTTTGAGCTCTACGTCCAATTTTAGATTGACTTTCATCAGATAATGCTATTTGGATTTCGAACCGTTTTCAAGATAAACTGTTTCAAACAGAAACTGACGTGGTTTCCTTGTATTCATCACTTATTTTTGAGATTTAACATCTATTTTATACTACGTAAAACAATTTATTTTCGATTTAGTTTTTCAACAGTCTCAAATCAGTCAATTCGAAATTGATATGTACCTCAGAAAAAGTTACAATTTGTATGCATTGAGGTATTGAGTGTCTCTATCGCACAATATTGCAAATTAATGTATTTTAATAGTGTGCTTTGGAAAAATAAATGATCCAATTTTGAGACGTCAAACTTTCGTTGGTGGTTTTGACTGATTGTAATACTAATTATAATAGAAAAATGTCAAGATTAGGTTACAGTAATGAAGATTTCTTGAATTTATTAATTATTCATGGTGAGTGCAATAGAATTTCAAGTAGAACATGCCGAGTATTTCATGAAAGATATCCACAACTTCCGAAGCCGAATAATAATGTGATAAATCGACTACTACAAAACTGTAGGTTGAATGGAACCTTTCGTCCAAAAATGATTCGTAGAAAGCGTGAAGTGGATGATGATGACAATGGCATAACAGTTTTGGGATTTTTTAATGCATTTCCAAATGCTTCTCTACACGAGGCTGGAAGGGAGATAGATATACCCTACGTGATAATTTATCGCATTCTTAATACGCACAAATGGCATCCTTATAAATTCTACTGTGTACAATATTTGAAAGAGACTGATTTGCCTCGTAGAGTGGAATTCTTTGAATTGTTACTTGTCAAGACTCAAAAGGATGAACATTTCCTTGACAATATCATATGGACAGATGAGGCCAAGTTTACAAAGAATGGAATTTTCAACAGACACAACAGTCATTATTGGGCGCCAGAAAATCCTCATGTCGTTCGCCAAAGGGGTTTTCAAGAAAGATGGCAATTTAATGTATTTTGTGCCATAAAGAATTAGCAAATTTTTTATGTCGAGTTTTATGATGATAATTTGAATGCAACAAATTCTGAAGATTTACTTAGAAATGGAATTCAAATGATTTTAAATAATAGGCCAGGGAGAGAACGTGTATGGTACCAAATGGATGGTGCTCCACCCCATAATTCTCGTTCAGTAGGCGCAACTTTAACTGAAATCTTCGAAGACAGATGGAGTGGTAATAATGGACCTTTTCGTTGGCCTCCTAGAACACCAGATGGCAGTCCAATAGATTATTTTGAGTGGGGTTTCATTAAAAATATGGTTTACTCCAACCCAGTAACAACAATGGAAGATATGAAATCGAGAGTTAGAACTGCTTTCAATAGTTTAACTCCAGACTTAATCAGAAGCGCTACACATGAAAATCTTTTGAAGAAAATACATGTTTGTTTAAGTATAAGTGGAGATGTGTTCGAACATATTCTGAAATACACTGATAATTGAATTAACTTACTAATCCATGAAATTATTTTCAGTTCGTGTGTCAGCGTTAATAAAACTATTGTTTGAAGAGAAGTTTCATTTGATGGTTGAAGAGTATTTTAATAATTAATTATTCATTGTATTATCTGTGACTGATGAAGGAACATCGAACGGAATCTGTTAAGTTTCAAAAATAAGTAATGAATACAAGGAAACCACGTTAGTTTCTGTTTGAAACAGTTTATCTTGAAAACTGTTCGAAATCGAAATAGCATTATCTGATTAAAGTTAATCTAAAATTGCATGTAGAGCTCAAAAATGTGTAAATATACAGGGTGTTCCATTTGAAAAAATTGACTTCCACTCCTTTTTTCACGTGAACAAAGTATCTGCATTTTTTAAAGACCCTGTATGAGGCAAATAAAAACATGACTCGAAGTGAAGATCCTCATGGTATCACTCCACTCCATTTCGAATGTAATCGTCTTAGTACCAGAGGGTTCAAGATTAGCAGCGTTTATAAACGTACATGTTTTGTAAAAAAAAATCGAAATTAATTTATATCTCTTAAACGGTAATAGATAGGTATAGGGAAATAGTACATCAAGTTGTTGACAAAGTAATAGGAAATCAAATATGATATTATATACAGGGTATTCCATTTGAAAAATCAAAGTAGTCGCTACTTTATGATAGAAGCGGCAACGTCGAATCATCTAAAATAATTTAGGCGTGTAGACCATATTAATTTGTGCATACTGTCAAATTTTCAGGTTGATCCGTTGTCTGGTTTGCCAGAAACGTCTAATTAACGCTCATTGTGAAAAGCCCTGTATATATATATATATATATATATATATATATATATATATATATATATATATATATATATATACGTTTAACTTATAATAATGGTATTATATACAACAACAGCGTTTATAAGCGGTACGTCAATAAAAGTACTTTATCTAATAACGACACCGCAGCACCTAAGGTTCTTACAGCTATTCTACTGCGTAATGTACAATCTAGAAAAGCAAAATTGTGGTGCTAAGCAACGTCCCGAAAGGTGTTGAGCACATTAAGCTAATAAGTCTGTATCCCTTATATATTTACAGTTTTAAGAGCACTGCCAAGACCCCCTTCCCTTCATCTTTACCACCAGGTTTATTTAACCTTACAATGGAAATATTTTAGAGGCATATTCTGCCAATAAAACTGTATTGTCATTGGTAAGCTCATTTTGCATAACGAATAAGCGAAGCATACCTGCTTGGATTGGTTTGGATCAATCACAAAGTTCATAAACGGCTACTATTCGCTAAGAGGGATATACTGTGATAATGTACAAGAAACTGTAGAAACATCTATATATAGTCGTTGATTTAGTGACAACACATTTTTAGTCCAATTCCTTATTTTATTGTCTTGTTATCAATCGATAACTTGTGTTTAAGATTTGAAATACATACACTTTGAAGCTCAGTTTAGATTGCTTGTTTTTAAGCAATTTCAAAAGAATGTTTTGGTCTTTGATTAAGAGTTTATGTTTTTATGTTTTTAGAAACACACTCTTCGTATTTTTTTTTATTCTTGCAGCGTGGTCGAGTTCACATTGAGTGGTAATTGATGAAAACTGTAGAATTAGAGCTTGGAATATAGACCTAAATAATAAGTACACAGCAGTAAAATAAAACAACAAATTTTTACTTTTGAGATCGAAGGTCATATTGGGTGGATAGTACTCCTAATATATACCAATTTTGACGAATCAGAGCAGTTGCGTCATAACTAACGTTGTTTTATTACCATCTTTAGAACCAGCCTATGGCGCACGAGAGGATGCAGATAGAACTGATTTAGGTTGGCAATTCTGTCCAATGATGTCAGTATTTATGATATTAAACATTTGACATAACCCATATTCTATTATTAAAATAAACATAACCCGCTGAGATTTGACAGTAGTCAAACTGTTATTTGTTATAATCTGACAACATTGGCGTCTTCTGACTGTATTAATATTAGTGATGCAACTGCTCTGACTCGTAAAAATTACTTTACTCCCAAATTTGCTAATGTTATAAATTAATTGTTTAAGTGCAATTTACCTAAGTATTTACCAATATTTTAAAATGATTCAACACGAAATTGATCTGCTAAAAAATATTTGTGTAATTACTTAATACCTTACATATTAGCATTAGCATTACTATTTTTTTTTGAAATTAGATACGCTTTTAACAACCATTTAAGAACTTTTAAGCGAAATAAAAAGTACACAATAATACTTTAATTACATGGTTATCTAAATTGTACTAAAGGTAACAAGTTTAATTAAAACGTTGGGTTCAACAATCATTTAATAAGATACTTTTACACAAAGCGCATAATGTAACGGCTAATCTATTTAAAGCGCAACCCGAAAACAGGGTATGAACAAGCTTGTATTCGATTACCATTGTTCAATGGTTTAGGTCAACGGATCGGCATTGGGAAATAGCTTGGGGAAAAGACCTAAACCGAAAGGAGGATAATTGTATTTCAAAGTTGCGATGCAAGAGCAAATCTGATTTATTATTACAATTTCAGATAGGAAAACGGAAATAAACAATATTATGCTTTACAAGATATTACTAAAATATAAACGTACTACTATTTCAATCCATATTATTATGGATGTTAGATGTTTTATTGCTCATTAATAATATTAAGTAGCTTATTTTTCAGACTGGTCATGTTGCAAATCAATAAAACTACTATAAAATATTGTTTCGTATATTTCTTCATAAAAATAGATTGAAAAAGCGACTACAATGTAATCATTGTATACTCTGCAATAGCAAATTTCGATAACAGTCTTTATGAGTCAAAAATAAGATCTTATGGTTCCCATTACAATTACAAATACCATTGTAGCTTTAATAATTACTTTGTGAGTGTTTAAAGTTTACTACAACCTTTTCTCGATATAAACTACATTTATTTCTTCTAAGAAAGTCCATAGGAACACCTTATATCACATTCTATTACTCAACATAATGAAGCTAAATTAAAACAGAAAGTGAAATTTAAGACAAAACTATTTATTTAGTTTTTCTATTTTGCGTTTACAGTTATGAAACTCAAATAGGCAACATAAGGATTTCATTTATATACATTTTAATGTTAGTAAAGACTGCCATTCAATATGTTTGTAGTAAGTGGAAAAAATGTGAAAGCAATGTAATATAACCAACCTTTATCAGAAATATGTATAATTCTAAGTAAGGATTCTATGTATATTAATTTATAATGTACAGAAAGGGTTAATTTAAGGGTTTATGGATGGTTTACCCTGTGCAGGGATTTGGTGATATTTGATTTACTTAGGGATATTATTTGATAGGGTTTATTAAGAAAATATATTTATGTTTTAACTTATATCCCTTCATTTAAATATTAGCAGCTACGTATATGTCTCTACTATGTCTACATCATAGCCACACCGTTCTTGTGGACTACGTTTTATAGTTAAGGGTTTCGCGCTAAGAGAGTACTAAGAAGATTAAGAGCCAAGAACGCGGCACATCGTTCCATTTTGTTTTTTTATTATCCAGATTGATTGAAGTGGTCCGCTTACTTCGAAAAAGCTATTCTTATCACTTATCACTTATCTCATTTAGTGATCCCAACTATATCCAGTGGTGAACGTACGGGTATTACTGATTGGGCGGGAAATTCAAAAGTTGATGATATACCAACAATAAATGCAGCAAAATTTTAAATGACATAAATAGTCTGTACTTCTTGATTGTTGCACTACATCCGTCTTAATTTTAATGCCAATAAGTAAATGAAATGTTTTTATTTCAATTTAGTTTTAATTTACCTGCTGACGGAGGCAGATTATATTCTTCGAAAGGTGCTGAAATGTTGATCATTATTTTCTAAGCATAAATTCATTCTACGTTTAATACTGGCGAAGACGGCTACTAATTGTTGTGGGGTTATTGCATTAATGTCGTTCACTATGTCATTCTGTAACTCAACCGTATGCAAACAATTTGCATACACAGCATTTTTAAGATGACCCAAGAGAAAGCAGTCGAGCGGAGTCAAGCAGAGAGATCGTGGTGCCCATTGATTTTTAATTATTATTCTATCACGAAGAAATTGTGATAAACGTGCCAACGTTATACAGGCCGTGTGGACTGTTGCGGAAATACCCATTTTGAAGCTCGTAGTCGTGCAGTTGTTCAATAAAAGGTCTTAGAATTAATTGTTGATAGTTTTCGTCATTTACATTTTCATTAAAAAAAATTGGTCTAATTATTCGCCTTGGCAATCCAAACTCCAGTTTTAACTGTATGTAATGGAGCTTCAATAAATACATGGAGATTTTTAGTTGACCAGGTTCGGTAATTTTGGGAATTTATATAGCCGCTTAGATGAAACCATACCTCGTCACTGAAAAATGTTATATCTAAAACATCATTGTTATTGAGATTTTCGTTAAACCAGCTACAGTACGTTCGACGCTTTTCAAAATCAGTTGGCATCAATTCCTTTCTTTAATACAGACATTTTGTACGGGTGCATTTACAGTTTTTTTACAAGCCCTGTGGCTTGTCCCATACGAAATCCCTACTATTACAATGAATAAATAATCAACATTTAATAATGAAAAAAATTTTACTCAATTACTATTTGAGCAGACAATAGCTTCCAATCGCCCCCGAACATCTTCTAAGCCTTCTTCGTCAAGTACAGATCTTCTACCAGGAGATTTACCTTTAGATACGGAGCCGGTGTCACGAAAACGTTGAGAAATTCGACGAACATACTGTGTAAACGTTTCGTAGGCAACATCAATGTTGGCGAACCGTTGTAGGAATTTCTCGAAGCAAGAAACTAGCGAATATTTCCAGACATCATCATCATCTCGTTGCCTAGACCGAAAATAAGCCTACAAGATAAACTTATTGTGTTCATCTGAAAACATGACACTAACAATTATAACCTAAAAATTATATATATTCACGCACTCACATGACGTCAGCGGATGAAGGTTTTAATAAACAACTTACACTTTCCAGTATTAGAATACATTATTGCTAACAATGTGACCATAGCGAAGTTACAAACCCTACAATTCATCTGGATCACGATGTACCTTCAAACTACCACAACAGTTACTCCCCTCTTTGTCTTAACAAATATTTCTTCACATTCACCAGGGATTCACTTACACTACACCCTGTCTTAATGAGAAGAAAAAAATAAAACCTGTTTTGCCTTCTTGTCCTACACTTAGTCCTCTCCTTTTTTATCCTAACACATTGATTTTTGCTATTATTACTTTCATGACTTAGAATATTCACCAATCGCGTACGTGTTTTTTAAAATTCACATCAAAAGTTAGTCGGCGTTTTCTAGTTTCTATTTATAAAAAAAAAACAAGTAGGCGTAGTAATAACCAGTTTGACAGTAGACAATAATTTTCACGTTTTGACAATGCAGTTAACTAGTGCAAAAGTTGGAGAAATGATTGCATTGGTTGAAGATGGCCGTACTCAGCGGTATGTGTCCCGTACATTAAGAATAACTCGTACTACCTTTCAGGATGCTTGGAATCGGTACCTAGAGATTGGAACATGTGCAAGGCGAGCAGGATCTGGAAGGCGAAGAGCAACTAATGCAGTTGATGATCGTTTCATCGTATTGAATACAGTAAGGGATCCCAAAATAACAGCAATAGAACTCCAACATAGCTTTCAAGAAGTAAGAAAGGTTGAAATAAGTGAAAGAACAATTAAACGACTTAACGAAAGTGGTCTAACTTCACGAAGACCGGCTACAGGGCCATAGTTGTTACCTAGACATCAAAGAGCACGTCTGCAGTTTAAAAGATTCTATGCGAACTGAAATCTTCCGCAATGTGTAACGATATAAACGGGTGGTAGAACGGGATTACAGATAAAATTGTCCTTTTTGCCCCGACTAGCCAGCGTATGGGTGTGGGTATGATGTTGATAAATTTTACACATCCAGAATAGTAAAACGTGTGTAATTCAAAATAGGGGATGGAGACGTAATCAGTTCGGTTTAGGGCGCCAGAATGTTTGGTAGTCAAAATAAGGGATGTCGTGCCAAAATTACGAGTACATAGCGTGTCTAAACATACAAAAAACATACGCTTACCTATCCGCAATCAATCCCAGGTGTCCTCGACAACAACTCAGCAAACCACCTGAAATAGGGCTTCAAAATAGCACTACACGCTTGACAAATAAAAGCGTGTTAATCACTCAAAAAAAGTTACGTTACTTTACTGCGCCTTGGTGTAAATAATAAGGCATTATATAATAATCAAAACAAAACAAAAAAAAAATCACCTTTGTTGAATGCACTCTAAATGAATTAATACTCAACTAAAAATCAAATAAAACACTGAATATCATTAACGCTATTACTCAATAATAAAAAAAAAACTGTAACTTCGTTACGTTAAAACTTAAACTCATAAACTACCGGTAAACTTGCAATTTGCAAAAAAAAATTTTATGTAACACAAAAGGGTTTTCACAGAATTAAAACAAACTTATAAAACCTAACAAAGCTATAATAAGATAAAAAAAATAATATAATATAAATGTGAACACACGATAATGCCTATAAAAGATAACAAATTCTTAAGGGGCTACAGAAGGTCTGGCCAGGACTCTGCGTAACGCCGTTCTAAATTGTTTAACCTATATATTTCGTGGATTATATAACCACGCTACTACAGGGTCAATTGACCTTTACTACTAAAATGAAAAGTGTGAAGGCGGAGCGTTAGAGCTATGATTATTTACAATAAATAAACCAAAAAAAAACAACTTAAATTAAAAGATACACGACTCCGCTTTCAAACCTTCGTTAACAACACAAATAATTCGAGGTACACACAAGAAATCTTGAAAATATTCAATAAAACACAATGTTTATACTACCTTAATGTCTAAATTAGCACCTCCTCTGTGTTACAACAATCGAAAATAAACCAGGTGTCCAATTACTGCTATAACGGATACGGAATCTCCTAAGTCCGACACAAAATGATGAGTGAAAATGTTGTCTATAATACTTTTGTACACAAACGATTCCTTGATTGAATCTCGGTAAAATGTTACTGCATTAATTAAAAACTTCTTTTAAAATAATAATTCGTGCGCTCAACTGGCTTGTTAACTTTTATCTTTCAAATAGTTTTATTCACACTAACAATCCAAAAGGTTATTAACTTTATTTAAATAACAGTAATTTTAATATACTGCGAAAGTTTCTTTATATTTCAACACGCTTTGCACGGCAATTAAGTGGCACTTCAAGAACGTTAATTTAATAAATCCGCAAAAGCGAGTTAAACCAATGAGTTCACAGAAGCACTAAAATAACACGACGATGATCTCTAGGTAACTTGATTACGTAAAATCGAAATCGGCACTAGGTCTAATCCTTTGGTGGTTGAACAATTTTAATTAAAATCCCTTCACAGGTTTTCTTCAGAAAGTAGATAACTACCCTTACAACACAAAAGTACGTTCGTTAAACACCAAAAGGTCCACTATATCAACGTATCAACCACCCCTAAAGCCGTAACAACAAACGTCACAGTACTACTACTCGAGAGCGCGGTCAGTTTCAGAATCCCAAATCATTACCAAAAATCCATCTTGGATTTTCGTATCCCACCACTCAAAAAAATCTCATTTAATTTAGTTCCACCAATTAAGAAACGGAAGGAGAAGATAAGATACCCCTACACGCAAACTTCGTTTCCCATCGTAAAGGCCCGACAATTTTCAAAACTCCAAAGGTCAGCAGAATCAACGTGAAAAATATTTCTGTATTTTCATTGAAGTGCAAGCAGTTAGTCCCACATTCTACCTCTATGACTTAAAACCAACATACACAGTATTAAGCTGAACCACAACAATTACTCGACTTCATGTCGCCAGCATGACATCAAACACATATAAATCTACATTCTTTCTTTAAGTTACTTAATTTATAAAACTTTCTATTAAATCTTAAGGAAATCAAACGAAATAAACATTATATACAACTATTTACAAATAAAACGTTACTCAACATTCAATAAACGGGGAATAATAATGAAAACAATCTAAATTACGGAATAGTAATTCACAAACAAAACAAACTTAAGCTCGCAACACACTATCCTTAAAGGTCGCAACACACCTAAAACAAATTTATCCATAAAACTCAACTTGACAACAAAAATTTGACGGTAAATCGCTAGAAAATCGTGATCCTATCACAAATGGTGTGAAATTCTCTTTACGGATGAGTCACGCTTTTGCCTACGATCATATGATGGTCGAGCAAGAGTGCGAGAAGACGAAATGCGTGATATACCGATTATATCATCTCGGAACGGCTGTCTTTCTATGGTGGTTCTGTTATAGAGTGGGCAGGTATTTCCATAAAAGCACGCATGGAGCTCATATTTGCAGAAAATGGTGCTTTATACGCTCACAGGTACGTGGAAGATATTCTACAAGATGCTGTTGTCCCATTTTCTCATTTCATGGAGATAGGTTTGTATTAATCCATGACAACTCTAGACTATATACAGCAAGAAGAGTTACTGAATACCTTAATGAAGTTGGAATTAATAGGCTTTCCTGACCAGCATGTAGTCCGGATCTGAATACGGTCTAACACTTTTGTGATAAACTCCAGGGGCGTATTCGTCTTGATACAGCAATACCTGTAACGATTAGCCCTTTTAGAGGAATTCGAAGCAGTTTCACAAATTTGGTAAATTCAATGCCAATACGACTAAACAGTGTAATCCAGGTTTGAAGAGAACATACAAATTATTAACATTTAGTTTAAAGTTGACTAAAGGATGTTTTCCACCATAAATAACCCATTTCAATGTTCATTTATACATAATCATTTACTTTAATCCTCGTTGATAAGCTATATTCATATCTATTGGCAATTGTACGAGAATAGTATCTCGGTAACTTCTTCTTAGTAAAATGATCCATATAAATAATTTGTCTCTTTTTGGACTTTCAACATAATACTCGTTTATTTATGTTTTTAACAGCTGTTGCCTAACTTTTCATTTGCGTTCTTTTGATTTATGTCAGATAAAATGTATTGCGTTGTAACTCTCTTATACCATTTGGATGGTTTTAAAAGTTTCACAAATATCAGTTTTGTCATTTCTCACATCCTTTAACAAAGCTTCCTCCCAGACAAAAATTTTCCTAACTCATTATTAAGACAATTTTATTAAAATTTCAAGTTTAAATTTAACTCTTCATATAATTTTATCAATCTTTAAGCTTCTATGGTTTTTATAATTTAAATATACTAATTAGCTTTTGACAAAACAAGTTTTTAATAATATAGTTTCGCGTCATATATTTCTTTCTGTACATTGACTTTTATTCTTGTCCATATTAATAACTGTCATTCCGAAATACTATGCATTGCGTTAGTAATTGTTGAAATTGTTTTTTATTCTCGTCATTTTTACCATATTTCTCTACGTTGATATTTGTACCTCTAGTCACCCAGTTCTAACACATCTATTCGTACCTTTATTAACTTTAAGTAACTGAAACCTTTTCCTATATCTTACGATTTTCACTTCCGTTTTTTAAGTTTAAACTACTACTACTAGCATTTTTCTATCACTTTCTATAATGCCTCCACTATTTCAGGATTTTACACTAACCAAAACCCACATAATCTCATAATTTTCTATGTAATGTAATAACGCTTACTTATAAAAATTGTTTTTAATAATATAAAAATTTTCTGTTGTCCAACAATTGTTTTTACTACTTTTACTTTATACTAAACCTTTCGTACCCACTTTTTAATTCCGTATGTCCTCCCATTACTTCACTAGAATTGCCGTGTTCTTTAAAATGTTGTTTCTCCGTTGTGCTTGGAGTTACGGTGTTGAAGTATTATGACTTTTTCTAGATTTTTATGTACTTTTAGAATATAAAAAAATATATTAAGAAAATTAAGCCGTTTTAGAGTTTTTTTGTAGTATTTGTATAACTGCCGGAACCGTCATATTGACCGTTCAAATATTCATATTCCGTTTCGAGGTTGTATAACAAAAATAATTACAACGTTGAGAAAAAACAATGTATTTTACGAACATTGTGGTAATTTTTAGGAGTTTACTGCAAGTCAGAACTTATTTAGTCGTGTCCGAAATTATGAATAATCTTCGCTATTTTTACCTGCGCGCCCGAGATATAAAAATGCAAGTTATGACTTGGTTCTATAGAGATCTGTATATTGAAGTACTTTGATATTTCTAATTAGTTGCAAGTGAACGTTCTTGTGAGATACTTCTATACTTATTACGGGGTTAATTTCGTAATAAAAAAAAAATGTTGTCGTCTCGTAGTTTTACACAACAACAAGCTTTAGATTATCTTGTGGAGTTGCAAAACTTATCTGAATGCGAATCCGAAAAAGCAAATAACCACTCCGAAGATGGTGAAAGTGATGTTGATGACAAAAGTAGTGAATAAAGTGAAGAATCTGATGTCAGCGTAAATAATGTCACTTCTGATCCTTGTACATCTAATGATATTAGTGATGACATTGAACACTATCAAAACGAAAAATTACATGTGAGTAGTAAACAATCATTCAAATCTAATCATATATATGGGAAGTTGTGGAATCAAGTGGACTTTATTTTGGCCGTATAGTTCAAAGAAATGTTATGCGAAATACTCCTGGACCAACTCTTTATGCAGTAAGAAATGTGTTTGCTAACTCTGTGCTAAGTGTATTCGATTGTTTGCAGATAATGCAACGCTAAAATACATTCAGAAATATACTGAAATTGAAGCTAAACGACAGCTATGAGATGATACAAACTGATCATTGTCTCTTCAAGAACTTGACGCTTTTCTTGAAATATTGCTAGCTCGTGGTGTTTACGGCGCAAGAACATTACAGCTTGACAATTTATTGTCTGTTACTTGGGGACCGTAATTTTTTCGTAGGACCATGTCACGCAATCGGTTTCGTGAAATCATGGTTTTTAAGATTTGATATTTGATCAACATGAAAAGAACGTCTAGTTAGTGATAAGTTTGCTTTAGCGTCAGAACTATGGGGCAAATTTATTAGTAACTGTAAAGCTTGCTATGTTCCAGGAGCAAACATTACAGTAGATGAACAACCTACTAAAGCCAGATGCAGATTGACACAATATATGGCGAATAAGCCTGAAAAATTTGGAGTAAAATTTTGGCCAGCTGTTGATACCAATTCTAAATATCTCCTGAATGGTTTTCCTTATTTAGGAAAAGATGATATGCATCCTAACAACCAAGCCCTTCCAGAATATGTTGTTTTAAAATTAATGGAACCTTTTCACAATATGGGTAGAAATGTTACTACCGACAACTATTTTACCAGCCAAAAGTTGGCAATAATGCTGGCAAAAAAGAACACAACAATAGTAGGAACAATAAACCGATCAAGAAGTGAATAACCAATTTGTATCAAGAACAAAAGGGCAGAGTTATATTCAACACAGTAATGATAAATGATAAAAGCACCTTGTCAATTTATCAGGTTAAAGTTAATAAAAATGTCATTATGCTAAGTACGCTACACCCAACTGTGGCTATAGATGATAGTAAAAAAACAGTGTAATGAAACAAAGTTTGGGGTAGATGTGTTGTACCAAATGGCTTGAAAATATTCTACGAAAGCTGGTTCACGTAGATGGACAGTTCTTGTGTTTATAAAGAAGTCGTAGGCAGTAAACTAAAAAGAAGAGACTTAATTTTCACTCTAGCTGAGGAACTAAGAACAGAGTATTCGCGATTATGGTGCAAAGTAACAGCACATCTGATTCAACGAAACCTAAAAAACGTCATCAGTGCCAAATTAAAAGCGACAAAAATAAAACTGCAGACGTTTGTTCAATGTGTAACAAATATGTTTGTGGAAAATGTAGAAGTGTAACAAAGACCGTTGATTTTTATTTAATTAAAATGAGTATCTCTTTCTCAATTAAGTGTAAAATATATAAAGGATACATCGCAAAATTACCTTTCTTGTCCAGAGGTCAAAATGACCGGCCACGGCAGTTTTAGGTAGTTACAATAGCCGGCGGTGCTAGTGTTAAAATTTAGTTATCTGGTCAATTAGATTAATGTTTACACTTATGCCGGGTGTCCAAAGCGTCATGCGACGAAAGGTTGTGGCTTCGCTGTTGATTTTTCATTAAAATCATTTATACAAAAGTTATATGGTTCCAATATGTGCACAACTTAAAAATATTTTAACACCTACAGGGTGATTCGTAAAAGTAGGAAGGGTATCAACTTTTTTATTTAAATGGAACACCCTGTATACCATTACATTTTTGGATATCCTAATAAATAAGATTTTCAACGATGTATACATGTGTACATATAAAATGCAACGTTACCAAGTTATTTAACAAAATGTAATTTTTTCCTGAATGTAAGGTTAGCCCTAAAAATTAGTTCCTGGTTTATTATCTAAGTTGAGACAACGCAATCACGCACACACGCTTACATGCACGTACGGTCTAACACACACGCACACTCGCACACTCGCACACACGCACTCACGCACATTTGCACACACGCACACATGCACACACGCGCACACGCACACACTCACACATGCACATACGCTCACACGCACAAACGCACAGAATCTCACAGACATACACGCACACACGCACACACGCACACAAGCACACACGCACACACGCACACACGCACACACGCACATACGCATACATGTACACACGCACACACGCACACACGCGCACACGTACACGCGCTCACACGCACACACGTATACACGCAAGTACGGTTTAACCCAAACACACACACAGACACACGCACGCTCGCACACTCGCACACAGGCACTCACGCACATTCGTACACACGCACACATGCATACACGATCACACGCACACAAGCAAACACGCAAACATGCACACACGCACACCTGCTCACACGCACATACGCACACACGCACACACGCACACACGCATGCACGAACAACGCACACACGGACACACGAACAGCGCACACACGCACACACGCATACATACACACAAAGAGACAAGCTCACACACACAAGCACACGCACACACAAACACGCTCACACGCACACACGCACACACGTACACACGCACACGCACGCACATACGCACACGCGCAAACACGCACACACCCGCACATACACACACACTGACACGCACACACGCACACACTAACACACGTACACATGCACACACGCATGCACGAAGACACGCACGTACAGACGGAAACTCGCACACACTCACACGCACAGATGCGCATACGCACCAAGGCACACAAGCACACACGCACATACGCACATACGCACTCACGCACAGACGCACATTCGTACACATACGAACAGACAGACAAGCACATACAAAAGCACGCACACATGCACACACGCACGCACGCATACACGCACACACGCACACACGCACACACGCACAAACACACGCACACACGCTCACTCGCACTCACGCACACACGCTTACATGCACGTACAGTCTAACACACACACGAACACTCGCATACCCGCACACACGCACTCACGCACATTCGCACACACGCATACATGCACACAGCGCACACGCACACACACTCACACACTCACACAAGCGCACAAGCACACATGGACACACGAACGCATGCACAAACGCACACACGCACTCGCACACACGCTAACGCGCACACACTCTGACACACACACGTACGCACGTAAGCAAACTCGCACACAATCACACGCACATACGCACACAGGCACACACACTCGCACACACGCACACACGCGCACGCGAATGCATGCACTCACACACGCACACACGCATACACGCACGTACGCACTCACGCACAGACGCACATTCCTACACATACAAACAGACAGACAAACACATACGAAAGCACGCATACACGCACACACCCACACACGCACACACGCAAACGCGCACACACGCAAACACGCACATACACTCGCACACACGCACACCACACACCTACACACGCACACGCACAGCACTCACAGCTCACACAGCACATCGCAAGCACATGACACACATACAAACGCACACGCACTACCAGCAACGCACACACCACACGACACACACACAAGCAAACGCACACGACACACGCACAAGCACACAGCACACAGCACGCACGCCACCAGCACATCACACGCACACACGCACAACGCACGTACGCACTCACGCACAGACGCACATTCACACAACGCAGACAAACACATACAACACGCATACACGCACACCACACACGCACACGCAACACGCGCACACGCAAACACGCACTACACACGCACACACGAAACACGCACACGCACGCACTCACACGCACACGTACGCACACACGCACACACCACATCCACGCACACCGCACTACGCACGCACCACGCACACACACAGAGCGCCATACACACGCACGCACCACGCAACTACAGAGCACAACGCACAAGCACGCACATGAACACGACACTGCAGAACCACACACACGCACACACGCACACATCACCACGCACACACGCAACGCCACACCGACACACACGTACGACCACGATAAGCACTCGCAACACAACACACGCACAAACGCACATTCGCACACAGCACGTACATCGCACCCCCCCCCCCCCCCCCCCCCCCCCCCCCCCCCCCCCCCCCCCCCCCCCCCCCCCCCCCCCCCCCCCCCCCCCCCCCCCCCCCCCCCCCCCCCCCCCCCCCCCCCCCCCCCCCCCCCCCCCCCCCCCCCCCCCCCCCCCCCCCCCCCCCCCCCCCCCCCCCCCCCCCCCCCCCCCCCCCCCCCCCCCCCCCCCCCCCCCCCCCCCCCCCCCCCCCCCCCCCCCCCCCCCCCCCCCCCCCCCCCCCCCCCCCCCCCCCCCCCCCCCCCCCCCCCCCCCCCCCCCCCCCCCCCCCCCCCCCCCCCCCCCCCCCCCCCCCCCCCCCCCCCCCCCCCCCCCCCCCCCCCCCCCCCCCCCCCCCCCCCCCCCCCCCCCCCCCCCCCCCCCCCCCCCCCCCCCCCCCCCCCCCCCCCCCCCCCCCCCCCCCCCCCCCCCCCCCCAAAAAAAAAAAAAAAAAAAAAAAAAAAAAAAAAAAAAAAAAAAAAAAAAAAAAAAAAAAAAAAAAAAAAAAAAAAAAAAAAAAAAAAAAAAAAAAAAAAAAAAAAAAAAAAAAAAAAAAAAAAAAAAAAAAAAAAAAAAAAAAAAAAAAAAAAAAAAAAAAAAAAAAAAAAAAAAAAAAAAAAAAAAAAAAAAAAAAAAAAAAAAAAAAAAAAAAAAAAAAAAAAAAAAAAAAAAAAAAAAAAAAAAAAAAAAAAAAAAAAAAAAAAAAAAAAAAAAAAAAAAAAAAAAAAAAAAAAAAAAAAAAAAAAAAAAAAAAAAAAAAAAAAAAAAAAAAAAAAAAAAAAAAAAAAAAAAAAAAAAAAAAAAAAAAAAAAAAAAAAAAAAAAAACGCACACGCACTCACGCACAGACACATCGACACACGACAACAGACACACATCGACACGCACACATGCACAACGCACGCACGCATCACGACACGACAGGACGCCATCACGCACACGCACACACACACGCACACAGCTACACACGCACATCGCACTACACACACGCACAGACGCACAGTCAACCACACGAACCTATACCGCACACACGCACTAATTGCACACACGCAACTGCACACACGCCACACGCACACACACACACACACAACGCACACAGCACACACGACACGCATGCACAAACGCACACACGCACATGCACGTCGTCACACCACACCACACACACACACGTACGCACACAAACTCGCACACAACACACGCACAAACGCACTACACACACAGCACACACTCACACGCACAAACGCGCACAGCAAATGCGCACTCACCAACACACGCACACGCACTGCGCACTCACGCACAGACGCAACATCGACACATACAAACGACAGACACACGCACATACGACACAGCACACACACAGCACGCACGATACACGCACACACGCACAGCACAACGCAAACGCACAAGCAACACGCCCACACCATCGCACACACGCACAACACGCAAACACGCACTCACACACGCCACACGTATCACACGCACACACGCACACACGACACATCGCACGCGCTCACACGCACACGCACAACGCACACACGCACGCACCACCACAAGCGCTCATCGACGCACGCACACACGCACAAGCTCACGCACATCGCTAACACGCACAGACGCACAGAAGCTCACACACCTATACGCACACACGCACACATGCACACACGCACACGCACACACGACACGCACACACACGCCACGCACACACAGCACGCACACACACGCACATCACGCACACACGCACACACACGGCAACACACACACCACACACACACACACACACACCACCCACAACGCTCGCACAACACGACACACGCAACATGCACATAACCACACCGCAACGCACCAGCGCAGACACGCACACTGACACACGCAACAGCTACACCACGCGCACAACGCCAAACGCACACAGCACAAAGCACACGATGCAGACACACGCACACGTAACACAACACAATACGCACCACGCACACGCACACACACGCAACGCACAACACGCACACACACGCACAGCACACACGCACAGCACGCACACGCATACACAACACACGCAACACGCACGCAACACTGCACAGCACACACGCACACACGACACACGCATGCACACTCACGACTCACACACATCGCACAAAAAGCTGACACACTACAACACGCACACAGCACACAGCACACCGCACACACACGCAAACACGCACACCGCACGCACACACGCAATCACGCACACACGCACAAGCACACGGTCTAACACACACACAACATCGCACACCCACACACGCACTCACGCACATTCGCAACACGCCAGACACACACACCGCACACAGCAACGCACACGCACACACGCACACACGCACACACACGCACACGCACACAGCACACGCACACACGCTACACTACGCAACACACGACACGCAACACGCACACACGCACATCACGCATACACACGCACACACGCACACACCACACACACACGCACTGCGTTAACAGACACACACGCATACAGCACGCACACAGCACCGCACACGCACGCACACGACCACACCTACGCACACAAACGCACACACACAGCACAAACGCACATACCATACAGCACACACGTCACACGCACACACACACACACACGCACACGTGCAGTCACACACGCCCACGCACACACGCACATCACACGCACACACACACACACACACACACGCACACTCGCACATCGCACACAGCACACACTCACACACGCACACACCCCCACAACAACACAACAAACAAAAAGAACCCACAAAAAAAAAAAACTAACAACCCAACACCACCCAAAAACCTCCAAAGACAACAACAAACCAAAACACACACAACACAGCGCACCAGACCACACACACAAACAACACAGCAAACAACACATGCACACACGCAACCACACACACCAACAGCGCACAACCAACACCCAACACCAACCACACGACACGCGCACACACACCACACCCACACACACACACACAACGCACACGCACCGCACACCGCACACGCACACGCACACACACACCACACTCACGCACACGCACACCACAAACGCACACAACACACGACAAACACAACACCACCCACGCACACAACCACACCACACAACCACGCACGCTCACACACGCACACACGCTCTCACGCACACACGCATACATGCACGTACGGTCTAACACACACACACACACACACACACACACACACACACACTCGCACAAACGCTCGCACAAACGTACACACGCACACATGCACAAACGCACACACGCAAACGCGCACACACGCAGACACGCACACTCGTACGCACAGACACAAACACGAACACAATCACGCGCACACACGCACATACGCACACAGGCACACAAGCACACACGTATGCACGTATACACGCACACACGTACGCAAGCACATACGCACGCACGCACACACGCACACACGCACACACGCAAACACGCAAACACGCACGCACACACGCACAGACGCACACGCATACACAAACACACGCACACACGCATACACTCACACCTGCACACACGCACACACGTACACACGCATGCACGCACTCACGCTCACACGCACGTTCGCACACATAAATACAGGCTGACAAGCACATACGAAAGCACGCACACACGCACACATGCACACACGCACACACGGACACACGCAAACACGCTCACACGCACGCACGCACACACGCAATCACGCACACACGCTTACATGCACGTACGGTCTAACACACACACGCACATTCGCACACTCGCACACACGCACTCACGCACATTCGCACACACGCACACATGCACACACGCGCACACGCACACACGCACTCACTCACACACGCACACACGCTCACACGCACACACGCACACACGCACACACGCACATACGCACACGTGTACGCACGCACACACGCACACACGCGACACATACACGCGCACACACGCACACACGCACACACGCATACACGCACTTGCGGTTTAACCCAAACACACATACAGACATACGCACGCACACACGCATCCACGCACACACGCACGCATAGACGCACACTCGCACAAACGCACACACGTATACAAGGACATGCACACACACGCACACCTGTTCACACGCACACACGCAAAAAAAACGTGCTGGCTCACACACGCACACACGCACGCACGCACTCACACTCACACGCACACTCGCACACATACACACAGGCAGCGAAGCACACACGCACGCACACACGCACTCACACACGCACATACGCACAGACTCGCACACACACTACATACGCAAACACGCACGCACGAATACACGCACACACGCACATACACCCACACGCACACACGCACATACACGCACACGCACACACGCTCACACACTCAAGCATACACGCAATCACGCACACATGCACACACCCACACACGCTCACTCGCACTCTCGCACAACCGCACTAACGCACACACCCACACACGCACTAACGCACACACACACGCGCGCTCACGCACATGCTCACGCACTCACACACGCACAGACGAACACACGCACACATGCACTCACGCACATACCCACACTCGCACATACACACACGCATAGACGCACATCCGCGCACACACGCACATACACGCACACACGCACGCATAGGCGTAATCTCGCTCAAAATGACACGCACACACAGGAACACAATCATACTCGCACACACGCACTCCCGCGCACTAGCGCACACGCACACATGCACTCACACGCACACACACACGCACACACACACACACGCAGACACGCACACACTCTCACGCTCACACAAGCGCACACGCACACATACAAACACGAACGCACGCACAAACGCACACACGCGCACATGCACTCATTCACACACTCACGCACACACGCAAACGCGCACACTCGCACGCATACACGCACGCACAGGCGCAAACTCGCACATAAATCACACGCACACACGCACATATGCACACAAGCATACACGCACAAACGTTCACACGCACATACGCTCAGACGCACACATGTACACACGCACACGCGCGGACACGCACATGCTCACACACGCACACACGCACAGACGCTCACACGCTCACACGCACCCTCACACACGCACACACGCACACACGCACACACACACACACGCACACAAGCACACAAGCACACACTCATACACACACCATCCTTTCTTATATAACTTCCCTATATACCTACATATGTATATGTTAGTTGGAAGGTGGAAATAAAGACATAGAAAAAGTTAAGTTTAGGATGTACCATTATGTCTTTTTTCTATCAGAGATTTTGTACTAGAGTATTAAAATTATTTGGTTATATATACATTTAATTATCTTCAGGATGAAAAGGAACACAGTGTTCTTCTTGATTAGGTTTGTACGCGTGAGGGCCTGCATCCTTGCATATGCTTGGCAAATTAGCTGTCTGTAAAAATCGATAAAAGTAAATTCCCTAGTTTTGGGTGTTGAGAGGAACACTTGTAGATTATTTCATTATTTAGTTTAATGCACATTGTTTATTTTTATTGTACTTCAACAACAACTTAGAAGCGTTGAAATTATAATTTATGAAGTGGCCTATAAACAATGTAAAACAATATTGATTTATTAAAGTTGCGTCAACATTAAAAAAAAAGAGAAAGTGAAGGAGCTAATTACCCCAACACGTTATTCATGTTTATTTGTCTCCGTATTGCCTTGATTTTAGGAATAAATGCTGTAACAGGCTGAATTGTACTAATCATTAGTATTTTATTTTGTTTGTGGTACATTATATAAACATAGGAAAATAATGAAAAGTAGATCCATTTATAAGATTGTAATGCTGGTAATGTTAAAAGCTTTGAATATTATGTGTATTGTTGATACACTTCGTGCGAACTGATTACATACGCTTTGAAGATATTTTTCTTACATAATTGAGTCGATACCATTTTCATAGATTATCTTATACCCTGGGTATTTTATAAAAATTTTTCTCCCCTTGTGGAATTAAGAAGTTTCTGGAATATTAAATAAAAGAGTAGGTGTGAAAGATTGATCTATAAAATTTATGTAAACTGATCGCTAACGAATAGAAACGATTACTAACTGTTTACCTAAAAATTTTAGCATTTTTGTACAGATATAATTTGATCAACATTTAAATCATTAGAGTAAATATTAATTCAGTTTATACAGGCCTTTCAATTCAAAAGCAACCGCATGTAATTCGTAATAGGTATAAGAAAATACAGATTGCAAAAACACATCGATTTAAATAGCGAGTTCATCATGTTTTTAAAAAACTATTAGAAGTACTAAATTAATGAATTTGACGTTTTCACTGTTTAGAACGTATTTTGTTAAACAATTATTCGATAATTCAAATTTAGTGAGGTGAAAAGAAATGTCGACCAATCAATATTTGTTTCAACTATTTTGTCATCCCTATCGTTTAAAAATTACATTATTCAAAAAATATTTATTTGGCATTGAAATTAAACGTACAATTACTGCAATTACTAATTGTAATCCCGCTGGCTTGTGCAGTACTTGAGTTTACAGAAACTGTTTCTGAATTCAAGAAAAAATTTGGACATTTC
>JARFJB010002166.1:697500-752500 GCA_036346205.1 Vesta saturnalis | reverse complement strand
TTTTTTTTTTTTTTTTTTTTTTTTTTTTTTTTTTTTTTTTTTTTTTTTTCCCTTTATAAGATTTCTGGAATTTAAATAAAGGTAGGTGTGAAGATTATCTTAAAATTTTTAAAATTACGATAAAAGATTACTAACTGTTTATAAAATTTCTTTTGTAAGATTAATTTATAAATTTAAATATTAAGTAAATATTAATCAGTTTATACAGGCCTTTCAATTCAAAACAACGCATAATTCGTAATAGGTGAAAATACAGATTGCAAAACATCGATTTAAATAGCGAGTTCATCATGTTTTAAAAAACTATTAAGTACTAAATTAATGAATTTGACGTTTTCACTGTTTAGAACGTATTTTGTTAAACAATTATTCGATAATTCAAATTTAGTGAGGTGAAAAAGTCGACCAATCAATATTTGTTTCAACTATTTTGTCATCCTATCGTTTAAAATTACATTATTCAAAAATATTTATTTGGCATTGAAATTAAACGTACAATGCAATTACTAATTGTAATCCCGCTGGCTTAGTACTTGAGTTTACAGAAACTGTTTCTGAATTCAAGAAAAATTTGGACATTCTATTTAAACGTCACTTTTGACTCTCCGTTTATTTAGTAGAAATTAAATAATTTCTATTGTGGTAAATTTAATACAATTGTGCAAAAACAGTATGAGCATCACGAACATTAAGGTTGTCCTGTCTCCGTCCAAATGGCCGTCCCGGTAAACGTCCCTTACTGTTCTTGATACTCAATATACTATTATCCGTCAAAAATCGTTTTGTTTTGTTACTTTTACAGTTATTTGTAGTTTGGTGTTTGATGCTTTGCTCTTGTTGTTCGAGTTAGTTAAAATCGTTTAGTTGAAACTCAAGATTTAATTTAAAATGGGATACGTTACCAAGAACTAAAATAATCCATAGATCTGAAAACCGATGGTAGAACCCCAGCGTTAAACGCATCCTATAGAAAATCGGACATTGAATTGTTCGTAACTTTCAGCCCACATCCGTGTGCAATACACAAACAGGCACACTCACTGAGTGTCTGCGTGTCTGTGTGTCTGTGTCTGTGCATGTCTTGTCGTGCTGTGTCTGTGTCGTGTCTGTGTCTGTGTCTGTGTCTGTGTCTGTGTGTCTGTCTGTGTCTGTGTGTCTGTGTGCTCTGTGTGTCTGTGTTCTGTATCTGTGTCTGTGTGTCTGTGTCTGCTGGTGTCTGTGTGTCTGTGTGTCTGTGTCTGTTGTGTGTCTGTGTCTGTGTTCTGTGTGTCTGTGTGTCTGTGTTGTGTCTGCTGTGTTCTGTGTGTCTGTGTGTCTGTGTGTCTGTGTGTCTGTGTGTCTGTGTGTCTGTGTGTCTGTGTGTCTGTGTGTCTGTGTCTGTGTGTCTGTGTGTCTGTGTGTCTGTGTGTCTGTGTGTCGTGTCTGTGTCTGTGTGTCTGTGTGTCTGTGTGTCTGTGTGTCTGTGTTGTCTGTGTGTCTGTGTGTCGTGTGTGTGTGTGTTGTGTGTGTGTGTGTGTGTGTGTGTGTGTGTGTGTGTTGTGTGTGTGTGTGTGTCTGTGTGCTGTGTGTGTGTGTGTGTGTGTCTGTGTGTCTGTGTGTCTGTGTGTGTGTCTGTGTGTCTGTGTGTCTGTGTGCTGTGTGCTGTGTTGTGTGTGTCTGTGTCTGTGTGTCAGTGTGTTGTGTTTAGTCTACACACAGACACATAGAACAGCTTCGACAACGTACGATATACAGACTAGAACAGAGACAACATGTACACACAGACACACAACTGACACGTACGAATACAGCAGACAACACAACACACGAGCTACAACTCACAGCAGACACACAGACAGCACAGACACATCAGCATAACAAGACACAGCCAGACACACAGACACACACAGACAGCACAGACAAACACAGACACACAACACACACAACACACACACAACACAACACACAAATACAACAGCACACATCACACACACAACACACACACCACTACACAACACACACACACACACACACACACACACACACACACAACACACACACACACACACACACACACACACACACACACACACACACACACACACACGCCCACACACGACAACTACACACAACACAGACACACAGACACACAGCACACACACACACACACACATACACACACACACACACACACACACACACACACACACACACACACACACAACACACACACACACAAACAGGCACACTCACTGAGTGTCTGCGTGTCTTGTCTGTGTCTGTGCTGTGTCTTCTGTTCTGTGTCTGTGTCTGTGTCTGGTCTGTGTCGTTCTGTTCTGTGTCTGGTGTCGTGTGTCTGTGTCTGTGTGTCTGTGTCTGTGTCTGTGTGTGTCTGTGTGTCTGTCTTGTGTCTGGTGTCTGTGTCTGTGTGTCTGTGCGTGTCTGTGTGTCTGTGTCTGTGTGTCTGTGTCGTGTCTGTTCTGTGTGTCTGTGTGTCTGTGTGTCTGTGTGTCTGTGTGTCTGTGTGTCTGTGTGTCTGTGTGTCTGTGTGTCTGTGTCTGTGTCGTCTGTCGTGTCTGTGTGTCTGTGTGTCTGTGTGTCTGTGTGTCTGTGTGTCTGTGTGTCTGTGTGTTGTGTGTCGTGTGTGTGTGTCTGTGTGCTGTGCGTGTGTGTCTGTGTGTCTGTGTGTCTGTGTCTGTGCTGTGTGTCTGTGTGTCTGTGTGTCTGTGTGTCTGTGTGTCTGTGTGTCTGTGTGTCTGTGTGTCTGTGTGTCTGTGTGTCTGTGTCTGTGTGTCTGTGTGTCTGTGTCGTGTGTGTGTCTGTGTGTCTGTGTGTCTGTGTGTCTGTGTGCTGTGTGTCTGTGTGTCTGTGTGTCTGTGTCTGTGTCTGTGTGTCTGTGTGTGTGTTGTGTCTGTGTGTTGTGTGTCTGTGTGTCTGTGTGCTGTGTGTCTGTGTGTGTCTGTGTGTCTGTTGTCTGTGTGTTGTTGTCTGTGTGCTGTGTGTGTGTGTGTGTGTGGTGTGTGTGTGCGTGTGCGTGTGTGTGTGTGTGTGTCGTGTCGTGTGCTGTGTGCGTGTGCGTGTGCGTGTCGTGTGCGTGTGCGTGTGCTGTGTGTGTGTGTCGTGTGCGTGTGCGTGTGCGTGTGCGTGTGCGTGTGCGTGTGCGTGTGCGTGTGCGTGTGACAAGATTGATTTATAATCTACCAAAGACAGCAATAAATCCTTCCAACTGGTCCGATTATTAAGATAAACAAACTATAATTTACCCAGAAATACTGATAGGTAGGAATAACAAAAATACAGCGGTTCAGTAGGGCGCAGGGGACCTCAGGAAGGAAGAGGTTAGGTAGATAAGATGATTACTTTAGGACAGGCAAGAAAAGATAACTAAATGGTTTATTCAGGACGGCAGCGGAAAGACAGATAATCTCGCGTCGTGGTTGTGATTATGTAGTCCGCGGTCTGACGTGATTGGATATTGACCTAATTTCGCGGTCGAACGGGATTGGTCAAATATTGAGCGATGTTCTGGTGGGAGTTCTTGCGTTGAAATCTTAACCTGTCTCTTGATTACGGGAGAAGGTGTAAAACTTAATTATTTTAACTGCATCGGAGCATTTTCTATAACATAAAGGCTAAAACCAAAAATAATTAACTTGCAAATTAATTATACAGATTTCCAAATCTTTACAAGGTAGTCGTGTGTCCGTTAAATTCTTACGACAGAAATTAGTGTAATATTTGGGTTGTAGTGGTTCAGGCAAGTCGCTGAGAATAATCCTTCAAAAACTTAACTTTAAGTGAAGGAGAACAGTGGACAAGAGAAGAATTTTAATCGAGAAAAGCGATATTCGAGAAAAAATAATAGTGTACCTTAAAAAAATTAAACATTTCTGCACAGAAATATTTTTGGATGAAAGCTATATTCACAGCGGCCATACCAAATCACAAATCTGGATAGACAACAGTAACGAATTAGTTTTCGCCCCTGTTTCAAAAGGCCAGCGATTAATTGTGGTTCGCGCAGTGGCGACATGGGTTTTTTACCTAACTGTTTACTAACATTTAAATCTGGTACAAAAAGTGGAGATTACCATGATGATATGAATGGAACCAATTATGAAAAGTAGGTCAAAGAACGTCTTCTACCAAATTTGCCAAACAACTCCGTCATTGTTATTAATAACGTCCCGTACCACACGGTTCAACTAAATCCTGCACCAACGCCGAATTCTAGAAAAAGCCAAATGTTAGAGTGGATACAGCAAAAAGGAATTCAAGTTCCTTGATGATAGTGATAGTGATTATCAGTTTAGTGACTTGAGTGATAGTGAAGATGGTTGTAGAGCATTTGTTATCCTTAGCATAAATGCTTTGAAATATTTTCCCCTAGTAATCGCACTTGTTCTGCTATTTTATTGACAAACAAACTGCCAAATTTGGTTACTCGAGCTTTAATAGCATCAAAGTTGTACAAGTTGAAAGTAATGGTTGCACGAAGATTTTGGGAAATGGAAAAAAGTGAGCTTTATGCTGTCATCTAGTACCCACAAAAGAATGGTTTAACGCCTAAAGAAGTTCATACCGATACGGTTGACGTGCTAAGAGATTCTGCTTCTTCCTATCAAGTAGTAAAAATTGGTCTCGAGAGTTCAAATGTGGCAGAACAACTGCGAACAGGCAAAAGGTGCTGGTCGCCGCAATCTGCGTGTACTCAAGAGCACATTGATCTTGTGACATGATCAGTGAAGATCGTCGATTGATAACAGAACGTATAGCAGAGATAACAGGTCTTTCAAATGGTACGATTGGAACCATAATAAATTAGTATTTAAGGCTTGATAAGATGTCGGCAAGATGGGTACCCCGAATGTTAACGGCTGAACATAATCGTTTGTGACCCACTTCTTCAATAGCCAATTTAGCCTTGTTTCATCACTTCGATCCCGAGTTCAAACAACAAAGTATGGAGTGGGGTCATCCACATTCTACACCTCCACGCAAATTTCGTGTACAGGCTTCAGCGAGCAAGATAATCGCTACAGTTTTTGGGATGCTGAAGGAACTTTACTGGTAGATTTTTGGAACATGGCCACAAAATCACTGGTCAGTACTATGCAGCTTTAGTTAAAAAACTTCGTTATTGCATTAAAGAAAAAATTAGAGAAAAGCTGACACGCGGAATTCTCTTTCATCAATACAGCGCCCGGTTAATAAGAGCCTTATTTCTGTGAATGCAATTCTTGACGCTGGGTTTGAAGTTATGGAGCATCCACCCTACTCCCCTGACTTACCTCGCAGTGATTTCTATTTATTTCCAAAGCTAAAAGATAGTCTTCGGGGAACAAAGTTTGAAAGCGATGACGCAGTTATGGCAGCATTGCAGGACTTCTTCTGTGATCAAGACTCCGAGTTTTTCTAGAAAAGTGTTACTATGCTTGAACATGGGGGATTATGTTGAAAAATAATGTTGTATTCTGTGCAGTATTGAAATAGGCACGCCATGATTTATTCTCTTCTGTGTACTTGTGTAGTTACAATTACAACTTACAACGGCCTACGCAGTTTTGTGAAGTTCGTAAAACGTCTGCGAGTTTAATTTTTTTTAATTGGGTTTCAAGGGAATTTTAGGAAAGTGTTTTTTATCTAACCGCACCAGCATTGTGAAGTTTAGAGCTACAGGAAGGTAAGTAATATACTTATCCCTAATTATTAGTATAAATATGGATAGTGAAATTACAGATTATGAATTAATGTATTCCTATGTTAAGGGATAATCCCTTGGCGTTTTAAAACTTTTGTTGTGGATTTTTGAATCAGCTACCTACTAACAGTTTGTGATTATCATTTTTAATCATTAGGTACAAATTAAATATTTTTAAGTTTTAAGTGAACGTGATTGTATTACATAACCTCTCATTTTCTAATAAGAATGCATCACTCAATCACAATCTGGCTTGTCGCAGTTTTGCAACTATATAGTTGATCTAATGAACCCATATTGAATTGAATTACAAATGATTTATGGATGTTACAGTGACTTTTTCAGATTTGTACAAAATGCCTTCCCGTATGAATAAAAATAGTTTGTCTAACGTATCTCGACGCCACTTACGACGATTACCAAATTAATATTTTAAAAAGGTCACAATGGGATCAAACCACCATGCTGCTTTAAATCGTTAAATAATAACGATATTGAAAACAACTTGGTAGATATGAATCAACATAGGATGGACCACTGTTATATGGCATTAATGACAGTAGTGATTTTTAGGGGAAACTGTAATTTTTTTTTTGGGCGTGAAATCCGTTAATTTAGATACAGCTAATAGAAACGATGATCCTATACCTGTAATTGGAGACACGAACGAAGTTCCTTGTCAAAATCAAGATCTTTTAGTGGACAATCCTAGGAAATGGGCTGTCAAAATTATTTATCACATAAAGCATCGAGTGAATTGTTGGAACATTGCAAATGGCCAGTATTGTCATTTTGCTATAAAGTTGGGTATTTTGGAATCTGGTCATTATCGTACGTAGTTATGCAAATCGAAATTGCTTTTACTCAAAATTGGGATTGATGGTTTATCTATTTCTGAAAGTAATAGTAGCCAATTATGGCCAATATTATGTACAATTTATCCGAACTCTCCAATTTTTATGGTTGGAGCATTTCATGGGTATACAAAACCAGCAGATTAAAATTAATCTTCATAGAAATACTAATTGATATTATGAGTAATGGTGTAGTATTTATTGAATTAGATTTAATGTGCAAATTTATTGTATTATTAGTGATGCTCCTGCCAAATCATTTTTTACCAAAACAAAAGGTCATTGCGGTTATTGTGGTTATTCAAAGTGCACACTAGAAAGGCAGCATATAAAGGGTAGATTATGTTTTCCTGAAATAGTTTACACGAAACGAACACTTGAAAACTTTGTTTTGCAAATAAATGAAGAATACCACTTGGGGACAATTATATTATCTTCAATAAACTTTTTAGATATGGTGGCACAAACTCCATTAGATTATATGCACTTAATTTGTGTTGGTGTTGTTAAAAAAATTATAAGACTGTGGTTGCCCGGTGATGTTCCAGATGTTAGGTTGCCTCGTACAAAAATATCAATCATATCACACAATTTATTGTCTATGAGGAATTATATTGTAAAAGAATTTTCAAAAAAACCCCAATCATATGCGAACGATTCTTCTGTGCTCAAGAGGTTGCAGGTCAGAAGTCAGAGACGGATCATTTATAAGCCTTATAGCTCTTTTTTGGATGCGGTTTACCATATCAAGGGCGTATTGGTAATCATTGACCTAGAGGCGGGAATTGTATTCCATGTAATGCCGAATTTGAGCCTTATACAGTAAAAGGAGTTGTTGCGATGTGAAGTACTGTTTAGATTTGTATAGAAAGCCCAGTTTACGGGCAGCTGTTTTGCTAGCTGACAAAAGGTGGTCAACACATGAAAGGTTCGATGGTACGGACATCCCTAACATAGAAATATAGTTTGAAAGCTTGAGTTCTAAACCATTCATATTTACAGCAGGAAATAATCGATCTTTCTTGGCAGACACAAGGCAACACTCCGTTTTGTCGCCGTTGAACGTGAGTAGATTATTCCTTACCCCATTCAAGGACACGTTCTAAGTCACTGTTGATTGGCGCTGTCATTTTCACCTTAACGTCCTCACTAGACTTATTGTTGTGGGAAGACTGAGAAGAACTACAATGTAGTTGCCGTCTGCAAAGCAATAGATCGGGCTAGTTGTTGAGAAAATGAGGTCATTTATGTATACCAGGAAAAGTGTGGGAGCTATCACTTATCCTTGGGGTACTCCCGCGTTAGTAGTAGTTCCTTACGAAAACAAACCATCGACGATAACGCGTATACGTTTTCTGTCAAAAAAGCTGGATATCCAATTGATGAACGTATCTGATAAGCCGAACGAAGTGAGCTTGGCAAGTAGGCACTTGTGCAAACCTGGTAAAAGCCTTTGAAATATCTAAAGCTACTACGACTGTTTCACCGAACCTCTCTAATGTGTTATTCCAGAGTTGGGTGACATATAAAGAAAGATCACCCGTTGTACGACTCTGTTCGAACCCATACTGGTGGTCGTTTAGGAGTTTGTTGGACTCGAAGAACGAAAGTAGTTGGTGGTTGATGACTTTTTCCATGATTTTCGGTAGAACGGAAGTGATAGCTGTTGGTCGATAGTTTGAGGGATCTGTTTTGTCGCTCTTTTTAGGAATAGATTGGACATTTGCCAACCTCCACGATGAGTGAAACTCACCAGATGGCATGGAGATCGCAAATAGTTTGGACAATACAGGTACTAGTTCGGGGTAGCATTCTTTAAGAACGCTAGCTGAAATACCGTCAGGAACAGTCGCCTTGTTTGAGTCAAGTTTATTGATAATTGATTCTAGGTGCTTGTAACGAAAGTGGATTGGTTTAATAGCGTATGGAGTAGATTTGGGCGGCGGCACAGTTTTACAAGGATCACTGAGACATGAATTTGATGCAACGTATTCGACAAAGAGGTTGGCTTTTTCAGCAGGTTCAGCTACTACAGCTCCGTCGCGAGACGTCATGAGAGGAAAGGAAGATGTACTAAAGTTTTTACTGATGGCTTTAGCTAATAAGGAAAATTTACGATCACCCAAAGGACATGAGACTAATTATTTCTGATTGGTTGGGAAATGATTTGTGAGATCACAGGATAAAGCAAATGCTTCTGTACTATGATCTGCGGGATTAGTGGTAGATGGAAATTGAAGCCAATTGGAGTTGTGGGCATTAAAATCTCCCAAAATTGAAATATCGCAAGATGGAAACTGTGATAAGAGGTAGTCTATTTTCAGACTAAGGTAATCAAAAAGAAATTTTTTTTTTTTGAGACGTATACAAACTACAGTAGAATTTCACAAATTGGGCCCAGCATGTTTGAACCAAATCGCGTCAAATTTGTTGTTTTCCAAAGTGGACATCCTCTTACAACCTACGATGTCCTTGGTATACGCACATACTCCGGCTTTAAGGTGAAAGTTACAGTGGAGGTTGTGTTTGGGAAGCTACAGGTCAGGCGAATCAGTGCTTCCAGAGGAGACTTGTGTTTCTGATAGAAACAGAATGCCCGGTTGCACTTCTTCAATGTGTTGGTGAATAGCATTAAGATTAGACCCGATACCACGTATGTTGCAGTAATGAATCCGTATGTTGGTACTTTCGATGACCGAGGTCGCTTGAGTCCTGTTCTTCCGGGCACCTGAACGAGGGAGAATTTTATTCCTGGTAGATCTTGCTCCTCTTAGTCTTGATTTGATGTTGACCCAGAATCCTTGGGACAGATTGACGAATCGATGTGAGAGTGTGGGCGTCTCGCCCTACTCACCTGGGGTATAGCATTTGTTTTAGAACTCGTCATTTTAAGGGTTTAGCCGTTAAAACTCCACACATGGCTAGTGCGTGTTGGCGAGTACATAAGGAATAAGAGAAAGTTACCGGCAGCCCTTACCGAACTTAGAAAATTGGAGTAAAGGTGGTGGTATTGCACCGGGCGGCCTTCCACTTATGAAGTTGTAGAATATTAGATCTGAAAAGAAAGTGTTAATTAGTTTACATTGTATCATACAAGCAAAACAAATTTTTTTTGTACCATTGCTGAATAAAGTAATTGTACTGAAAACAAAGCAGGATATTCATTAACCTAATTAAAAAGGATCGTGCATAAGTTGTATAGTTCCCCGATCTGTTTATGGTTAGTTTCGTAGGTGCTGACAGCATTACGATTGAAATAAATTGTATAGTTTGGTTTATAATTTAGGTCCCAACTTGCATATTATTGCCGTTTTAAACTAAGCGAATCTGTTTATAATTGTCGTGAAACTTAACTTTTCTATTCTTTTACCTACCTTTAGGGTAAATTAATTACAATTAAAATTAAACATAGTAACAATGGTGAAAGTTAGATTAAAGTGTATTACTTAAACTTGCTTCAGGTATTACATCTATCAGTTTTCCGCTCGTTGGGGGGATGTATAACTTGTTGAATGGCAAAGAAAGAACTCGGGAGTAAAAATTCCAAAGAACGTCTCCTCTAAGGTATTCGTGCAAATCTGGACTGACATAAAACCCGACGTACAAGTGGCTTCTGTAAGGCTAGAATTTTCCCACTGAATCGAAACGTCATACCTGAAGAAGCCTTTGATTCAATGGCGATCGGGCGTTGGAAAACTGATAAGTTAAATAATACTTCATCAACGGATAATTTAATGGCTGATACATCATTTTCTCATCAAGCATCCACAAGCGCCGCAAATATTACTCAGTCGCAAACTAATGTCACATTTGAAGAATTGTTACTCCAAACAGTAAAAATAGATAACAGTAGTCTTATATGCAAACCGAACAAACGAATTTGTCGTGGAGCGGAAGTTAACACCCGTCAAAATGTTAAGGAAATACTGGAAAACTCTGCCCCAAATCATCCTGAGAAGAGGTAAGGTGAAAAAAAGAAAGTGGAACCGAACAAGTTAACAAAAAGAACGTAGGACTGCAACTCAGAAAACGACAATGAATCGTGGACTAGTGGTCCCAGTGAAGAGATAATTTCATAATTCAATGATATGTCGGATTTTGAAATGACTATCGAAGGAGATCAAGACTGGATTGAACAGGGAAACGAAATCGTTGAACCAGAAGAACAAAATTTGTTTCAAAAAGTTCAAGAAGGTAATTTTGTATTAGCGAAATTTCCAGGAAAGAAAACCATTTGCCGGCACGTATGTGTTATTACGAAAGTTACCGACGATGAAATTGAGATATTAGGTTTAAAGAAATTACAGAACAACAGTGAATTTAAAATTGATGAAAAAGATAGGTGCGTAATAAACATTTCAAATGTTGAAGAAATACTACAGCAACCAAAAGTGAAAAAGTGTAAAAACAGGACAAAATATATATTTGATCGCCGGGTTAATGTAAAAGGATTTAAATAAACATGTGTACTTACCGATATTTTGAAAAATACTTTGCTTTTGTTGTTATGTATTTCTATAACTCTTTGTTGTATGAGCTTTTAAAGGTTTATAACTATTTATAGAGTAATAAAAGATTCAGTTCTCAAAGAGGGTTTAATACTAGTCATATTCAAATATATTGCATTAGCTCCTGTAGTTTATTACGAGCTTTATTTGCCAAATACTAGGTATAAACCAGAAACATGTTTTTAAAAAACTATGAAATTAACAACTATGTTTGTATCTTTACTAAACACAAAGCTTTCAGCTCTACAAAAAAAAATGAGTTGATACATTTACGTCATTTTGTTACTATTGTACGACTGATGAAAGTTCTACTATTATATTTATAGAATGGACTTACTCCACCTTAACTTACCAGTTACCGTTTCTGAGATATGACGGACAACATCTGTTAATGGCTCACTCGGTACGGGATCACTACTTCTGTTATAATTTTAATTACGAAGCATATTCTACTTTTTTGCTAGTAGGGAATGCTTTCATGCTTATCTTGGAATTGCATATAGCACAAAGGTGAATGAATAGATATATAAAAAGCTTTAAAATGCTAACGATCCAAAACAGAATGTCAATCAGTTTGTGAAGTGTACTTAAGTGTACACCACTCCTTTTGTTTTCAATAACAAAAAAAAACGAACTTTAAACCTTTTAGTATGATCGTTATTTTTGAAGCACTTTCGTCTATTTACTAATTGAATTTGAATTCAAAGCGAGCTTTGCGGCATGCTATTTACACGAGAGGAGTGCGTCTGGCAATCAACGCCACACTGATTCGATTAACAATGAAGCCCACGGCTTAGATTTTCATCCATTTCTACGCATCTTTCATAAAACACATCTTATTATTTTGTATTGTTATGTAATAATTGAATTGATATATTCTTGTAGATGTCAATTTATCATAAACAAACGAATATAATTGGAACAATAATACTGAATATACAGACACAAAGTAATTATATTGCCTGTATTTACCAAGCTGAAATTGACATTCGCAAGCGAAACACTTATAGATAATTTTGCTTTAAGGTGAATGTGAATGGGTGAGAATAAACAGTAGTTTACGTGAATCATAATAGGCTTGCACTTAATGATAATAGCACTTTAGACGAAGTGAATTAGTTTGAAACTGCTATTATAAATAGCTTAGAAGCTTAAAACTGTTTACCTGTCCTCAAACTTATAACAATGTGTCAATGTGTGAAATTAAATATCATTTGCTTATTCCTAACATTAAGCCAACAGCAATAATCCTAAACTTAACTTTCATAATGAATCACCCCATACGTTGAAACCAAAGCTTATCACAGTATTATTATTATCTTTATTAATATTACTATAATATACTAGAACTATTTTTTTAAAGTAATTAGAATACTTCTAAAATTCTAATACCAACATTTACTACAAACGCAATACACAATATCTCAGAGTCCGGAAATATGCTAATTTAAGACTGTTTACCCTTATACTAACCACGATTTATGAGTTATTACGCTCCAAAGTAACATTTTATTAATGCAATTTCTGTATGATCCTAAAGGTTTTAACCTAAAACTCATCACTCGTTACTTTCGTTTAGAGTTGATTCCGTATCCATATCGGTTCTAAGTAATGCTTTCTATTCTTTACGTTAATCTGTCAAATCGTTCCCTAATCAAAGAATATTTTTAAACGTAATGATTTCGAAATTCAAACTAACAATTACGATACAGAAGGTGCCTAATCACTGAAAGAACTGTTTTGCTATTTATGATTAACACAGGTAGTTCACAGGCCGTTATAAATTTGATAAGAAATTATAGCAGAAGCTGGTCGACTTAAAAGTAGAAGAGCACCTGAATACGATGAGGTCACCTTTTCGGAAATAGGGGTTCCTATAATTTTTATAGAGAAGATTTCCAAAATTCTAAATGCAGAGAAGAAATAGAAAGCTGGATGAAATTTAAATATTTTTTTTTAATATCTCCTAAACCAAAAAATTGACGATTTCCAAATTTGGCAGGCGCATAATATTTGCTTAAATTCCTTATAGCGCAGTTGCCAATTTCTTTACTAACAAATTATTATTTGCGATTTTTGCTCTTGTTCATTGAGTTTTTGGCCAAAATTCGTTACGGCCTAGTGTAATGGAGTGATATTTGTAAACTGACGTCTAGCAAAATTGTAGCGTCATGTAGGAGTATGAGTAGTCAAGAACATCAAACATTTAATTAATGAATAGAACAAGTATGTAAAAAATTAACAATTAACAACTGTTCGAAAGCCTTCCCCCTGTTTATATGCACCTGCTACACCGAAACATTAAAGAATTAAGGGCTACCGCAATTTAGACACGATTATTATTTAGTTTTCGACATCCATTCAGTATTCTAACAATTAGTTCCTCACGGGTATTTACTGATGTATGATACGCTACCCCTTGGGGATGGCCCCAAGGAGAATAGCCCAATGGATTCGAACTGGGTGAACGTAGTGGTGGCCAAACAACTGGGCATTTATTGGGAATTTAAGGTATTTTTTTCGACACGTTTTCATCCAACCATTGCCGAAGTTACCGCCCATAATGAACTAGCGCATCATCCCACTGGATCAAACTTTCTGGGAGCAAATTGAAAGGAACGTCTTCAACCAAGTGCAGAAGCGAATTCTACAGAAAAGTACAAAATAGATTTCAATTTAGGCAAGGAATTAAAAATGCGGTCTACAAAGAGTATTCCCTATAACACCAACCCACACTTTTGAGTTGAATTCATACTGAAACGACGATGCTCCAATACAGCGAGGATTTTCATGGGCCCATACAAGAGGATTGTGGTAATATACAATACTCCATTGTTTATATAATTGATTTCATCAGTTCATAAAATGTTGTGTAGAAGCTGTGGTTTTATTTTTGATGATTGAAGCGGCGTAAATCACACTCGGCGTCCACAATCACTTGTGCATCTGGTGTTATTTTGTTTAGAAAACATGTTCGGTACTCTTCAACTGGCGCCTTATAAATCCCGTTGTAGAAACCATAAATGTAATAGACATCAGCGTATTCTTCATTTGAAAACGTTCTTGTCTATATATATATATATATATATATATATATATATATATATATATATATATATATATATATATATAGGGTGTGAAAACTGTATGTATTTGATGGATAATGGCTCAGATATTGCTAATAAATAAAAATTGTTTATATAAATGTTGTTCATAGACAAGTTTTCTGTCATGTAAAAATATTTTTGGGTATACAGGGTATTTCGTTCAGCCCAGGCACAACCAAACTTTTTTATTTTAAATGGAACACCGTGTATATTATTGGATATTCTGATTATTTGTTTCATTTTAGATTAACTTCAAGTGTCACATGCAAGGTCTAAAATGGACTGTTTACGAGTAATTCGACTTTTTTTGTAAAAATTGACGTCTGTTGCAGTCTTTAAAAAATCTAATGTCTCAGGAACTGTGTAACTTAGAGATGGGTTTGAATGGACATAATTATCATTATTATTCTGATGTAAATCCGCACATTGTTATGGAATGTCATAGACAAAATAAGTGCTCTATTAACGTTTGGGGTGGAATAATAAGTGCTCAGGTTATTGGCCCATACTTCTTTAATGGCACTCTGACTGTTTAAATTTTTCGCAATTTCTTGAATACCACGTTAAATGAATTGTTAGAAAATGTACCATTACTAATAAGACAAAACATGTGGCTGCAACTGGATGGTGCACCTGCACACTTCTGTATTATTGCGAGACAATTATTAGACTAATGATTCCATGAATGATGGATAGGAAGATAGGCATCGATTGCTTGGCCGCCAAGATCGCCAGATTTAAACCTCTTAGATATTTTCTATGGGGTTATGTGAAATATCTGGTGTATCAGGAACCACCAACTACTTCTGACAACATGAAACAGCGCATAACACAGTCCTTCAGCCAGATTACGCTAAAAATGTTAGCCCGTGTACAAATTTCTTTTCACGAGCGAATTCGCTTATATTTACAAAACGAAGGCGCCCACATCGAACGGATACTTAATCCTAGTTTCAAAATTTTTTCAGAGAATAAATATTTTCCATTTGTTTTTCATTTGTTTAAACGCCTACCGCGTCGTACACAACAAAAATTGATAAAATAATATTAAAGCTTAGAATAACAACAAAACGGTTAAAGTTAGGTATAGGGAATGTAACGGATATTTGATGGACAATATAAAAACTGTATAAAAAATGTTACGGTTCTATTTAAAAAAACCGGAGTTACATATGATTGAAAATTCTGTACCATTTTTCACAGTTGGAAAAGTTTAGCAATTCATGCTTAATCTGATAGTTCAAACCGCACCTCACAAAGTTGCACATTTCCTGAGATATTCGATTTTTTAAAGACTGCAACGGACGTCAATTTTTACAAAAAAAAATCGAATTACTCGGAAACAGCCCATTTTAGACCTTACATGTGATCTAAAATGAAGTAAAACGAAAAATCAGAATATGCAACAATATACAGGGTATTCCATTTAAAATAAAAAAGTTTGGTTGCACCTGGACTGAACGAAACACCCTGTATACTGAAAATATTTTTATGTTATAGGAAACTTGACTATGAACAAGTTTTATATAGACAATTCTTATTTATTTTCAATATACGAGCCATTATTCACCAAATACAGACAGTTGCCACACCCTGTATATGTATATAAAAATTTCAATAAATCATTGGTATAACGTCAATAAAACTAAATTTATTATTTTAACTATATATTTCAGTATCGTGTGAGACCTCCTTCAGTGGCTACAATATGACAGATTATAATTTCAACAAAAATATAACGAAACATATGAATGACATACCTGAAATATTATAACAGATTGTTATCATTTTCAAAAATATGATTATAAATTTTCTGTAAATATATGTAACATTTCTAACAGTAAACGTTTTTTGTGATTATATTCAATACCTAAAATTTTGGTACTGTTGGACTCGAAATCTTGTTTAAATTCACATTTTTCGTTATATTTTCTTTCAAATTGCAAAATATCATTTTATAGCCTCTGAAGAAGGTCTTAAACGAGCCTGGAATATATGGTTAAAATAATAAATATAGTTTTATTGGCGTTAATCTAATAATTTATTGAAATATATATATATATATATATATATATATATATATATATATATATATATATATATATATATATATATATATATATATATATATATATATATATATATATATATATATATATATATATATATATATATATATATATATATATATATATATATATATATATATATATATATATATATATACAGGTCATCGTAATAAGGATATTTGGAAGTACGTATTCAGTTGTTTATTGTTTCAAGTCATAATTTATAAAATACAAAGAATGACGTGTAAAGTTAACAAACATCAAAGTTAAATATCTTTGTTATTTTAAATACAACGCCCAAGAAATTTTTATCGAAATGGAATAGTCTTTTGACAATAGTTCGAACTGTATTAGGGTTTCCTTTACCTAACTTCAATACTTTTCGAGAAATTAGTGTATTTGTTAGATTTTTAGAAATTACGCCATTAACTCATGTCGATCAGTTAGAATTCTGTGATTTACAAAGGTTAAAAATGTGTTAAACGGTTTTTTGTTTATTAAGGTTATCAAGGTTATACGGTTGCTGGTCTTGAAAAAGACCGTTTTGCACCGAGAGCCTACTGCTGGATTTGTCACTACAGTAAATGTTCAAACTGATGACCGTCTTCTTGAATGCATAGTCTGATTCTTTCTTCCAAATTTTGTCTGACTTTTCTTAACATATCTGGAGTAAGTGTGTCCACCGCATTTCTAATTCTCTCTTTCATATTGTCTGCAGTAGTAGCAGGAATATTGTAAACAATATTTTTTAATATATCCCCATAAAAAATAATCCATTGGAGTAAGACAAGGCGATCTTGGTGGCCAATGACATGGTCCGTTCCTTCCAATCCATTTATTAACAAATTTCCTAGTTAAATAATTTCTAACTCTACGATCAAAGTGTGCCGGTGCCCCATCTAATTGTAGCCACATATTCCCTCTAATGTTCAACGGAACGTTTTCGAGAAGTGTCAAAAAGTCTCGCATTAAAAATCTCAAAAAATTTTCTACCATTTAAATGACCATTGAAAAAGTATGGTCCAATTACCTGATCTCCAATAATTCCTGCCCATACGTTTATGCTCCAACGATTTTGGCGGTCAACAGTATTAAAAGCATGCCTATTCTCGGTATCATAATAGTGAAAATTATGTCTATTTACCAAACCGTTGTTGTGAAATGTTGATTCATCAGTAAACAAAACGAAATTTAAAAAATCTTGTTGATCCCCTATTTTTTCAATTGCACACGAACAGAAATCTATTCGTTGTTGAAAGTCATTTCCATACAAATTTTGATGAATTTCTATGTGATAAGCATGAAATTTGTGTTTTTTGAGAACGCTTCTCACACTTCCTCTACTTAAATCTGTTTGTCTAGCAATTACTCTAGTACTAGTGTGGGAATTTTCAGCGATAGATCCTAATACTAAAAACTCACTATCTTCATTGCCAGTTACCGGTTTACTTTTATTAGGTTTTGGATAGGCAGTGTTACCTGTGGCTCGAAATGTTTGTAACAGCCTTTCAAAAGCTCTCGTATCCGGATGGTTGCGATCAGGGTACTTTTGGGCTTAAACCCTGGAAGCCAAAATACAATTTTCATGGCATTCTCCTATGGTCAACACCATATCCACTCTTTCTTGCACTGAATATTACAATGGAAAAATCATCAATAGTTATAAACACTGTCGTATTTTGAAATACGTCAATATGACAGAAATGTTTATAAATCAAAGAATTCTAACTGATCGACATGAATTAATGGCGTAATTTCTAAAAATGTAACAAATACACTAATTTCTCGAAAAGTATTGAAGTAAGGTATAGGGAACCCTAATACATTTCGAACTATTGTCAAAAGACTATTCCATTCCGATAAAAATTTCTTGGGCGTTGTATTTAAAATAACAAAGATATTTAACTTTGAAGTTTGTTAACTTTACGCGTTATTCTTTGTATTTTATAAATTATGATTTGAAACAATAAACAACAGAATACGTACATCCAAATATCCTTATTACGATGACCTAGATTAGATTGTCTCATCTTTTCTGAATCGAAAAATACTTGAATTTTTTGACAACCCAACATTTTCAAAAAATGTTAAATATTTCGGAAACTGTAAGGTTGAGGTATAGGGAACTCTAATGAAAGTCTACCTTATTTTTACACCTTATTTCAAAAAAAAATTAAAAAGGAGGGTATTCCATTTAAAATAATATAACTTTGATAAGTAACAAGTTTGTAGATCACCCTGCATTAGTCTATCTAATTTTAGATTGTAGTCCTAGAAGGCTTACATATTCTCGCCCAAACTGATTTTGAAAAAATTCAGTCGTTTGTATATATATATATATATATATATATATATATATATATATATATATATATATATATATATATATATATATATATATATATACATATTATCCATTTTGACCACACATCATTCAGCAACAAAAAAGGTGCTCTTGTACGAAATCGATATCTCTTACCGTTTTCGAGAAAAATGCATTTTGGCAAATCCATGTAAATTGCGAATTCAGTCAAACAAAAAAATGTACTATCATTCTGCTAAGTTCATTAGAATTTGAAAATTAATACGAAACGAAAAAGTATTGAAATAATAAACTGCTTCTCCGAACACTTGCATTTTTGACTTAAGTATACTTATAGCAAACTTGCACTAAAGCGGCTAACTAATGCCTTCAACATTATTATAAAGAACACAATAAAAGTAAAGCAACGAAAAATAACTGGGATTGCACTAAATGTCTAAGAAAATTGTTCAACATGAGCACCTCGTTTCATTACACATTTTCCAAAGTTACTTAAGGTACGCTGCTGTACTCGAAATAGCATGTTTGGATCATTTCTAATAAAGTCACATTTTGTTAATACCCTGTCTAAAAGTTCTTCTCTTCTATTAACAGGTGTTGGACATACCAATCCTTTCAGGTGGCCCCACAAGAAAAATCTAAAGGATTAAGGCCGGGAGACAGAGGTGGCCATGAGATGCGACCGCCTCGGCCTATCCATTGATCTGAAAATGCGTTATTTAGATATTCTCTCGCATTTCTACTAAAGTGGCGCACCATCATGCATAAACCACATGCTGTGTCTAGCGTTCAACTGCACATCTTCCAGGAACAAATTTAGATGTTCTTCTAAAAAATTGCGATATTTTGTTCCATCAATTACATACGGGCCTACTAAGTTGGTATTAATTATTCCCATCCACAAGTTTATTAAAAATATGTTTTATGTTTTGTTTGTATGATGGCGTGTGGATTCTCATCGCTCCAGATATGCAATAACATTGTATTTGAAAGGAAACATCTGTCAACGACAAATATGATTGCACACTTCTGCTATATGTGAGTACTGTTTAGAAATAAATTTAATTTTGTAATTATAGAGATAACGAAGTTCATGAAATCGCTTCCGAAATTAAAAATTAAATTAGATTTATGGAAGTAATAGTGTCTATAATGTTGACCAAATAACTTTGATATAACAATGGAATGTGGTATTCTATTTGCCATTGTATAACATTTTGTGTATTTTAAACCATACAAACGCCAACAGATGTGTAAAACAGTAACTAGCTTATGTAATTTTGTGATTTGGATTTGATAGAAGTGCAATTAATTACTAATTAACCTGTTATGTAGGACATGTATTTTTTCTAGTAGAAAGCGGCAACATTTTATATCAGTCGATTCGTTATTCAATGACCAATAATATGGGAATATGAAAATAAGTTTTAACCATTAATTAATTTAATTTTAACTAAAATATCTCTCGACGCGTCTGACAGTAGATAGGAAAATGGGGAATTTCACTCAATACCCCCCCTACGACCATGCCGATGTTATATAGGCAATTGGCCTGGCCGATCCGTTACGTTTTTCGTTCTTACTGCTTTATTGCATAGTCGAAGCAGCATCGTAATAGGATGAGGTAAACGAATACTTTAAATTGATTAATCTAATTTAAGTTAATAGATACTCGCTTTATAAGTACGTATTTGATCTGTTTTAATACTTGTAGTAAAAGTTGCTTTGCTACTGATAACCGTAACCGTTGAAATTTAAATAAATTAAGAGAACTCGTATTTATTGAACCACCATCATTAACTCATAAGTCATTGGTGTAGGATTTTGTTTGTCAAGGGAATCTGTGACCTTTGTCAGCTTCCGTTTCCGCCGTCCGTCCGAATTAATTTTGTTTTAGATACATTTTCCACCGCTGGGAATACCCTGAATTATCCTCCGCTGGAGTACCTGGAGCAGACCGTTTGGAAACCGTACACGTTCAGGATTGAACCCAAAGGCCGCCTGGACATTGGCTCATCTTTGGGTGGCGCTCGAATCCGAAAATCCGTAAAATAACAACACCGTAACATAATTATTTTGATTAAACCCATTTTTATCAACCATGTCTCAATTTTTGTATTTATACGTTGAGCGCAGGGTTCACCTGCACCACCAAAAAGCACATTACATTCAGTTTGCCTCTTTCATGCAAAAAAGCGTCTCTATTTCACTAATAACACGATTTATTACTCTCTGATATTCTGGGACGTACTTTATTAATTCCTATATCTCCTGTCCAGTTACATCTAGGTCCCGCAACTTTACCTCAAAGAAAAATAGTCGCTACGTATCTAACCTACTACGTAACATAAGAAGGAGGAAGTTACTGCGCACGGCTGAGAACTCAGTCTAACGATAAATTAATCGTAGATAATTTTATTTCCGTGAGTAGTTTTGAAGCGTCGATACGTATTAGATATACTTAGCTTAGTGAGAAAATATCTTTGCAGTACACGTAACTAGTATAGTAAACAAGAATTGAGCGCCACAAGCTTTTAAAAATAGCAAAATTATGGTTTGATAAGAGAAGGCCCGTAAAGCTTGAACCGGAAATAAGAGAGAGAAATAATAAACAAACAACAGCTTCCCTAGTTACCTTATTTTATTTGAATTCACAAATGGGCTAAGCAGGTTCGATCTGAATATACAAAATTATCACAAGCAAACAATAATACTAATCTTTTATAGTAAATTTTCACCAGACTATTACATTAATGTAGTATACTTTTATAAACACATATTATGAACGGATAAAATACGAAGACAAGTTAATTAGAATTCTTTTCGAAAGAAAAAAAAGCAAATTCAAATGATAAATATTTGGTCGTTGAAGGATCTTTCAAGGGTTAACTTGAAAATGAAAATTCACAGACAACTAAAATATCCATATATCGACTTAAAATCCCGGAAACTTGAATTGCCGTTGTTTTACAAAAGAGAGGAAAATTACACCCTTTCAAATAATCACTAGGAATAGTATGATATATATATATATATATATATATATATATATATATATATATATATATATATATATATATATATATATATATATATATATATATATATATATATATATATATATATATATATATATATATATATATATATATATATATATATATATATATATAAATGACCAATAGTGCGTATTCGGTCGGTAGCTCCTTAGCCATTAAACTTAGAAGATAAGTTTAAATCGAAATATTTTAAAAGCTACATAATCTAAAAATAGTTTGGTTTCTACAGGGTGTAATATAAAATCGGTACAATATAGAACGTTACATTTTTAAATAGAACACCCTATATATTACTTTATTTTTCGATTCTCCTTATAATTTTACATCTTTTTTGTAAGAATTACTTACAAGCTAAATCTTACAGTTTTTGAAATATTTGCAAAGTTAACTAAAAACTGATATTTTTATGTAGTAATTCAAGTAGGCGTATCTCAGTTATTTTTAAAGATAAAAATATAATCTTTGGTATAGAATTTAATCATATATGAGCTTACTTTAATCTATTGTCAAAATTGGATTTCAATATACACGGTGATCACAAAAATATAAACTTGAAAATGCTATATCTTCATTTTTTTAAATGGCACACCTATACTTTTTTAATGCCTTGTCTTCGTCTATTAATCGGCTTTCATTTTTATTAAATATGTTCTATACCTATCTCTAATAGTTTCCAAAATATTTAAGTTTGTTAAATTTTTTTCGTTGATAACACTGAAGAAGAGTAAAATTAGTCGGTCAAAGCAAGCTATGAATACATAAGAAACTAAAAAACATATTAACTGAAATACAAACACTTACAATTATAATAAATGATCAATGTGACCACCATTTTGTTGCCGGAAAACATGAATTCTTTGAATAAACCGAGCTAAAGGACAATTTTTATCGCTTTCGCCAAGGACGTAAATCATATTAACAAGTTCTTCTTTCGAAAAATTCATTTTGTAATTTAGGAAGCAAGTATACAATACTACACAAATATTAGCACTGTTTGACAAGTTTAATTTCTTTATTTGTTTTCGTTCAGCTTTTGTTTTACGCTCTTTTGATTAAATTGTTTAATTTTACGATGAATCGTTTAAAAACATCTCAAATATCTCTTAAAAATGGTGGTTTAATACAATACTTATTATAATTACAACAGCTTGCTTTGACCGACTAATGTTACTCTTCTTCAGTGTTCAACGAAAAAAATTGAACAAACATAAATATCTCCGAAACCATTAGAGATAGGTATAGAAGATAGAACATATTTAATAGAAATTAGAGCTGACTAATAGACGAAGACAAGGCGTTAAAAAATATAGGGTGTGCTATTTAAAAAAATGGAGATATAGCATTTTCAAATTTACGTTGTTGAATTAATTGTTGTGATCACCCGTTTATTCATTGACTTCATGTTTGCCAGCAACAAAATGGTGGTCACATTGATCATTTATTATAATTTTAAGTGTTTGTATTTCAGTTAATATGTTTTTTAGTTTCTTATGTATTCATAACTAGCGTTGACCGACTAACTTTACTCTTCTTCAGTGTTATCAACGAAAAAAATTGAACAAACTTAAATATCTCCGAAACTATTAGAGATAGGTATAGAACATATTTAATAGAAATGAAACCCGATTAATAGACGAAGACAAGGCATTAAAAAAATGTAGGGTGTGCCATTTAAAAAAATGAAGATATAGCATTTTCAAATTTATGTTATTGAATTAATTTTTGTGATCACTCTGTATATTGAAATCCAATTTGGACAATAGATTAAAGTAAGCTCATGTATGAATAAATTATATACCAAAGATTATTTTTTTATCTTTAAAAATAACTGAGATACGCCTACTTGAATTACTACATAAAAATATCAGTGTTTAGTTAACTTTGCAAATATCTCAAAAACTGTAAGATTTAGCTTGTAACTAATTCTTATAAAAAAGATGTAAAATTATAAGGAGAATCGAAAAATAAAATAATATATTGGGTGTTCTATTTAAAAATCAAAAGTTCTATATTGTACCGCTTTTAAACCGTTTTTTTAAAAACAGACAACTTTCGATTTAAACTTATCTTCTAAGTTTAATGGCTAAGGAGCTATCGACCGAATACGCATTATTGGGACACCCTGTATATATATATATATATATATATATATATATATATATATATATATATATATATATATATATATATATATATATATATATATATAATTTTCAGTGTACACTAGACATTAGCAAACATTTACATCTATATGTAAACGTAACGATAACCCAAACAACTAAATATATCTTGTGTATATACTCAACACTTTCCAAAACAATATAGAAGCACATTCTTAAATATAAAGGATACATTTAAAAGGTATGATTTCCCGCTCAAAATGGTGAAGTAATACAATGCATTAAACTACGAAAACAACCGGTATACCAAAAATCAGATTTAAGCTCCTGCGGTAGCAGAAACTGTAAGTGGTTAGCGAACGATAAACGTGGACTGCAACGTTAATACAGTCGTGGGTGTGGTTCAAGAGATTATCGCGAAAAGTAAACTCTTTATTATAACGAACCCATAAATTCATTAATGTTAGTATCGCTTTACTGTAATTACACAATAGTGAATTATACTAGGGTGATGCACACATTATGCCCCCTTATGCCAACAAAAAGAATTGTAGACGACAAATTTCTAACAAGGTAAATATTTCATTATGATTTTGGTGGTATCATTTATTAAGGAACACCTTTACTTTATAGAAGCTATATTGTCCACTGTAGAAGGCAGCTTTCGAAGCATGAATGTCTATCGTACCAACTTTAGCATTTATATGGTGATCGTATTTTATAACAGAATATTCTGACCTGATTTGACTAAAAGGTAACCTCGATATACAGCTATAAATCAGTTTCGTCCCAGTTAATGTAGGGGTATACCAGCACAGGTTAGAATGATGTCACGTGGGTAACCAGTTGAAAACGTACAGCCATCCACCATAATCGTAATAATTACCAGACAAACAAAAATCCAAATGAACGTAAAGACAGAGATACCGAAGGAACGAAAGGGCTAAAATAATAACACGAGTAAGTGCAAAGTGATACTCTACCAATTGTTTTACCTCTACGATGTCAGTCGAGCCCCAAAAGTTGTGATTACTTTTAAACTATCAGCTATTTATTTAGTTCGAAGAGGTCATCCACTAAAAGAAATTTAAACATTACCAAAAATCAAGGGAATATCGGTCTTACCTACGAATGAAAGAAGTGTTCTCAATTATATATCCGCTACTTTCAGCGAGCAATAATTATCACAAAGTAAGTATAGCCATACGTGAATTAGACTGCCGTTTGGCATGAATAATGAAGAATAGAAAATTTTCAAGGCAACGCCTTTACTTTTTACTCATGGCGACTCAAAAACCACGTTCTGGCACGTTTTACTGGAAATGGATAAAAGGATCAATAAGTTCTTTTTGATTTTCTTTAAATAAAAATAAAATAAACAAAATGTACTAGTTTACGGTATCGCTCTCTAGCGGTAAACAACCAAATTAAACAGTTAACATTAAATAGGAGGTGTAAAAACCGACAGGAATGTAGTAATAGTCCCATAGGTGGCACTACCATGCCAATTTCTACGTTTAAATATAATTTCAATTCGACAGGGTTTGAAAAAACTGGAACACTAGAACTGTGGCAGGACAGAGTTTATTAAAATTTTAGAAAATTAATTCATAGATTTATAATACAATATATATTATACCTGAAATTAATTATAATATACACAGTATCGTGTTCGTGATGGTGGTGCGCTGATCAGGAGTCTTCGTCCTCTTCAGACGATTGTGTGATTGTTGAGTTGCATGATGCTGTTATGCCTGTTGACATCATGTTGTGTAGTTATTGTTTCCAAAAAAAAGATATTGATGATGTGTGGACTGCCTCGTTGACTGTCCAATGATGTATGTGGTGCTGCTGCCTCGGATTTCTAAAAGAAAAAGAGAAACGTATGAGTTTAGTCGTCATTATTGCCTGCACAACGATAGCGGGGCTATTGTTATTCAGTAGTACGGTGGAGTGCCTGTATTGTATTATACTTATCTGAGGCATCCCTTCCCTTCGCTGTTCCGGAAAGTGTTTTCCCAAAAATGGTACACCTCCTGACCGTGCGTGAGGATGGCTCCCCACGAGTCAGTCGCTGTTGTGTACCTAGTACCGCTGCCACCTTGAGGATGACAGATAAGCCATTCGTCAAATCTAGGCCTCTGAGGAAGCCTAGGATGGCGTCGTGGCCTAAAGTGGGCGGAGCGAGCGTTTTGTCGACTACGGATCCAATCGCATTCGATACTTGCTCCATCCCACTACCGCTCGCCGTCGCTTTGGTGTAATTAACGCCGGTTCGGTGTTGAGAGGGTATCGCTGTGGGCGGCGTCCTCTTGTGTCGCTGTTGTCGTGAAGGGTCTAGAGTTGCGAGAGACGTGGGAACTTCGGGCATCCCCTGAAGTTGGCCGGGTGATCACAACGCAGCTCACGCACTTAGACCGGTCGGTACGGGGTTTAGCACAAACACTGTAATGGTGATCTCCTGCTCACTTGGCACAGAGTGCCGCCGATCTACAGCAACGCTGTGTCTGACGGAATCTCTAGCACCGGTGACACTCTCCGATGCCGGATTTTCGCCTCAAGTCTTCGCGGGAGACACGAAGCCGCACCACGCACCTGTCAGATCTCCCTTACGTCTTCTTCTGTTGGGAGCCTCACCAGCGGAAGTGGGATCAGTCTTCCTTGCTTCTTCTGTTCAGAGAATTTGTTGATCAAGTTATATCGAATTCAAGATCGATTTTTGCACGTTACGTAGTGCATGGGTAATTGCGCTTTTACTTTAATAAAAATAAGTTTGTTTCAACTAGTCGAGATAATCACGTTTAGTGGCCAACCACGACATAAAATTACAATTAAATTTAAAATCAGAATTCCTACCCTAGTACTTTCAAGATCCAAAATGGTTTAAGGCGCTATCCATGCTTTTAACTTGCAAACTAGCCACCAGCTGGACAACGGATGGGTGCAGGGGGCATCGTAATTACACCATCTTTAAATAATCTCAACACAAATAGTTTTCTTTTAAATTAGCAAAAGGTTTGATTTATTATTGTGGATATAGTTCACCGTTTCTATTAATACTAGAACCGCCAAGCAATTGTTGTACCTAGAACCGCCGCTACAGCTTTAGTGACGAACCTACATAAGTCGAGTGCATTTAGTTGCACGCAACTGTTGCAATAAGTCTGTTTAGAAATACACTTTCCACGTACATACCTTTGACATGTTTCGCACACATCAGGGATTTTGTTTTTGCACTTAGTTGTTTAACACGTTCGCATTTTTGTTTTTGAGTAGTTCTGCTGGTTGTAACTCCTGCTGCGTCATTTGCTAGTTCTTCTACTAGTTCGCATAAAAAATCTCCTCTTTTTATCTTTTTTCCGCTTATGTGTCTGTACAGCACGTATGCATTTGTTGCTGCCAGTATATTGTAAAATACGCGAACTAGCCATCGACGGGATACAGATTTTACCGAATACCGAAAGTATTGAGAGAAAGAACACTCTTATATGATTTTGCTTGATATACTGTAACAGTACTCTTTCCATCTTCACTTTACAGTAGCGCAGTGTTGTTTAGTCGGCCTTGGCCGATTTTGATGACGTTTGGAATTTCTACTTCGTATTCTGTTCGTTGTTCCTACAATTGTGGTGTTTAGATCAGATAGTTTCCCGCTAGTTTGAGCCTGGTACAGAAATTGTCGATAGTAGCATTTCTTCCTTTTTTACGTATGGAAAGTCGCAGAATTACATTTTCGGGGTGGCTGACTGTTTGGTCTTGCTTCGTCTTTTGCCAAATAAGGAAAATCATTTACAAGATACGTTGCTTTAGTATCAACAGTAAACCAAAATTGGATCCCAAACTTTTCTGGCTTACTCCTCGGAAAAAGCGCTAATTTGTCGTGTTCCTTCCGATTCTTTCGTGTAGTCTTTATGCCGAAACGAACAATTTCTCTAAGTTTGCTTCTAGACATTCTTTCTTTTTAAAATTTGTGATAAAAATGAGCTACATACTTAAATCTAGTATTCCTTGTTCGTGGTCACCATGGAAACCAAATAATTGAGAATTGAAATAAAGAAAAATATTTGAAAAAGTTACTGCAAAAAATTATAAAAATTGGTAATTTTGTGATTCAAAAGTAATTTTTGCCAAATAGAAATTTTCTGTCATTTTTTTCAAATTCGATATACAACATAAGTGTAAAAATTTAATACTTTATGAGTAAATCGAAAAAAACTACTTTTTACTGCGGCGGAGGTAGTAACTACATACTTATCAGTGCATTCTTACACGATAAAGTCGTTTATTTAGTATTTATTGCTCGTGACCAAATGTAAATTAATTTACAATATATGTTCAAAATGTTGCCCGTTAGACGCAAGACATTGTTGAACCCGTCTTATAACGGCTTCATTCGTAGCCCTATGGATTTCTTGTGGAGAAAGAGAATTGAAGGCATTTTGCACTCTTGCAATGCAATCTTCTTTAGTCGTTAGTGGTGTAGCATAAATAATATTTTTAATTCGACCCCAAAGTTAAAAATCCATTGCCGTAAGATCAGGTGACCTAGTTGGCCATGGAAAGGGACCATTATTGGCAAACCAACGATATTCAAAAATTTCATAAAGTTTCATGGAAACAGCGTTGGTGTTGTGAGGGGGCGCACCGTCTTGTTGGTACCATAAATTTTCCCTTTCTAGATTTAATCGGGGTTGAATTCGAGTTTAATATCTCAAGATAGTTTTCTCCTAGAAATTAAATTGGTAATCATAAATCGCAACAATCAACTATTTTAAACCTCTCAAATTTTCGTTGTAAAAGTACACGTCAAAGATTTCGTTATTCCGAATAGCCCAAAATACGTTAAAATTCCAAATTTCCTGAAAATGACATTCGCGAATTGGATTGCTATTTTCGTTATTCCAGTAATGCGAGTTTCGGCGATTAAATATGCCATTTTTCGTAAATTTAGATTCGTCCGTCCATATGATATTAGTCAAAAAATTAGGAATTTCTTGTGTTTTGAGCAAAATTGTTTCACAAAATTCGATACGTTTCAAGAAATACGCTTCTTTCAAATGTTGAACTAATTGTAAACAGTATGGTCTAAACTTATGTTTCTTAAGAATTCTTCTGATAGTTGTTGGTGTTAAGCCAATATCTGTTTTCGCGCCGTTTATGGAATTACAAGGATAGGCACGGAAATATCCTAAAGTTATAACTTCATTCTGTTCGTTATCAATAGCAGTTTTTTTGCGAGGCGCAGAGTGTTTAAATGTGCCAAACTGTTCCAAATTTTGAACCACACATCTTATTGTATCTGCGGATGGTCGGGGGCGCTCAGGATAGCGTTCGTTAAATATTCTTACTGTTCGTTTTACAACTCTATGACATTCTCCGTGAATTAAAATTAAATTCAAATAATCTGTATTAGAATATTCAAGTCGAGGCATTTCATCAAGAAAAACAAACTGTCAACAACTTTATTAAATTATTGACTACAAAAGAAAAACAAAATAAATAAGCATCTTTATCGTGTAATGATGCGCTGATAAATATGTATTACCTCCGCAGTAAAAAGTAGTTTTTTTCGATTTACTCATAAAGTATTAAATTTACATATATATATATATATATATATATATATATATATATATATATATATATATATATATATATATATATACAATGAAACACTAATACGTAGGCCTGTATTAGAAATATTACACATGTAAGTACAACGAAGATAGAAAAAAAAGTGCAAAACAAATAAAAAGCAATTACATTACATTGCAAATATAAGTTCAACAAAAATACAATACTAGTGCAATATAAATGCCATACGTATAAAAAAAAGTACAAAAAATTCTTTATACGGTGAAATTTACTGCAATTTAAAAATTATTATTAAATACATAAATAAAAAGTTTACCACAAGTAGGATTTGAACCTACGAGCTGTACGTCGCTAGAGTACCGCGCCAACCAACTGCGCTATCGAGACTCAAGTCCCAATCGATGTAAATTTTGTCTTCATGTATGTATGTGAACACTGCGCCTGAATGTTCTTTGCACACTGATTTCTCTCATGTATTGCATGCCATCCTAGTCACTCTGTTTTTTTTTGTCTTCCACAGTAGAAACATCGGCGTTTTATCTTGGATGGAGATTCAACCTCTTCTTGTTGCTCTTCTGGTCTCCTGCACTTTTTGAGAAATATGCGTTGCTTAGTATATAATCTGACTGTTGATTCCTGCTATATTAAATACTTGAAAAAACTCAATAGCCATCTTCTTGTTCTTCTCGACACTGTTTATCGGCGGTATCGACACCACATTTATGCCGGCTATAGTCCATTCCTATTTCAGTTTTTTTGCCTTCAATATCAATTGCAGAATCGTCGTGGATTGTGGAGAGGAGAATGACTGCTCTGTTGGAACATAAGATATAAAGGTCATTTCCCTGGAATCTAAAAATAGATGAACCATTTGATCTTGTTTTACAGAGCTAAGGGGTAACTTGTATACCAATTATCGCAGGTTATATTTCTGTTTTTACCTTTCCTTGGCTGAAGCAAGCGTTGGGTCTTCCCGGATGGTGCATTTGACATTTTGTATGGTCCATCAGGTTGTTGACCACAGTATGCATCTAAATTTCTCACATAAAAGGTTTTAGAGTCGCATACAATATACAATTTTAATGCTGGTTGCTGGTTTGTTGGGAATATACTGAAAGAAACTGCATCTTTCTCTAAATGTAACCAACATTTCATCTATTGTTATCTGTTTTCACTAACAAAATGTGTTTTTACAGGTTTCTATGAAGCGATCAAGAATAAACCATATTGCAGCAAGTTTATCAGATTGTTTTCTTTCATTTCCGGTATTCTTACCATCAAATCGTATGCTAGCAAGTAAAAACATAAATCTGTTGTTACCCATACGTGCTCTAAATATTCCCGATCCTGTTCCATCAGTTGTCCAGAGTTCACGAAAATGAGTATGATTCTGCTTCTTCACTCCCGCCTATAACAGAAGCCCATTAAATGCCAACCTTTGTTGTGTATTTCGCATCTCGAGGTCGGTCATAATGTGTCCGGGTTTTAGCATTCTCCAAGTTTGTACTTTGAACAATATGTTCAAGTTTTGCGAAATTTACTGAATATTGGTTTCCTATTCCACAAGGTCGTTTTATTTTTATCTATAAAATATTCGTTACCACTACTAAACAAATTTTGCTCATTGCCATCTGAAGTACTGTAACCTTCTTCTTGTTCTGAGTCATAGGGCTTCCCGCGACATTGAGTTATAATGATCTTCTTCTATAACTGTATAATCTGAGGTATCTGATTATCCGCCAACTCTTCTTAGGGTTTTACGCTAGCTGTAGCTTGAGCTATTAAATAGAGCTCCTCCTCACAGTATCGCAGCCAACTTTTAAAAATATTTTTTACCTTATTTAGTGTGAGTGGTGCATTTATACAACAGCGCTTGTAGTTAAATTAAGAGTGATCTGAATATGAGATATACGCTTCTCTGGTTTACTTTAGGGCGAAAACCTCAGTTTAATTTGTAATGTTGCAATTAAAAAAAATTAAAAGGTGTTTTACATGTATTTGAAAAAGAACCACTAAATTGAGGAAGTTTAGTATAGTAATCGTATAAGTGTATAGCTTAGTAAAGCCGTATTTCTAATTACTTCACGTAAACATTCCTTTACCAAACGGAAAAATTATTTAATAAAACTATCTTTCTACACAAAATTAAATGCAATGTCTTTAGAATTTTAAAGAACTTAATTACCAGGAACTAAATGGTAGCATTACAAATTTCTGAATCACATAATATTTAGTGATTAGGTACCTTTTATCGCAATATGTCATTAATGTAGTTCATTCACTTGTTAGGAACATATCTGTTGTAAGTCAATTAAAAACTAATTTATTTTCGAAAGATGTGTACATTTCTATTTTTAAATTTTTATCATTGTATTGTTTTGAGTTACCTCCACGGATCCAATATGCCTATAACGCTGTAGGTGGAAATAAAGAAGACGAAACGTTTAATTATACTCCACAAATTCATGGTGATAAAGGTTTGAATGTAGGCTAAACCAGTTTACAATAAACAAGTAAATTCTATCAAGTAGATAGTTAATACTGGTATATGTCAATGTTTTTATTTTGAATTCTTATAAAATTTAATTTTACATAGTTAATTGTATTTATAAATTATTCATAATCGATGTAGATGAGAACTTTAAAATGGGGAATATTAGATGACCGTTTTAGTCAATATCGCATTTATGATCACTGTAAATGCATAATTATAAACTTCTATGAGCATCAAACGCCATTAACTTGATAATATGCTGTCATGTAAACGTAGTATATCACACGGATGATCGTTAATCGTAGTTTATATTAACTGTAACATGCAATATGTATTGTAAATAAATGAATGTTCAAGTTTACGTGATAAATTGCTAGGTTGAGGTTTTACTTAATACCTGATATCTGCGATACAGGGATTAGACTGATTGTTGTGTAAAATTATTAATTGTGAGGCGAAAGATTTCAGGAAAGTTAATTTTGTAGATGTTTATGCGTGGTATCATTTAGCATATAAATATACGAGTAGATGGATCAGTTGAACAAAATAATCATTTTACTAATATATTGCAAATTTACTTTGTATGTCAATATGTAATGGCACCGAACAGAAAACTAAATGATATGGCTTTAATTTATACAAAATAAGTACTAAATGTTTAATTCCAATTATATGTTAAGCAACTACTCCTCAATGGAATTAGTTTCTATACGATGTTCACGATATGAGGAGGTTGTGAATAAAATTTTCAACAAAAACAAATTAGCTTCAAAACTGGAAATACTTATGGAATATACAGGTATGGAAAAACATTATTGCGGGTCTGACTTATAATAAGCTAGAAAGAAACCCAATAAGCATTATATGAGTGTGAGAGGGACATAACTTTACCGAGGTTGCCACTTGTACACATTTCCATGTAGGCACAAAATTTAAACTACTCAAGTCTCATTAATCCAGCTTTAACATTTAAAAGAAACCAAAGCAATTAAAATGATGTTGAAAAGTCGCGCGTTGTTTGAAACTATTAAGTAAATACTTTGAACTTAAACATTAAATGATAATACCTCAAACATCGAAGTTTATTGTAATTGCGAGTTTATGACATGGTTCGATTACTACTCGAAGAAGAACCAAGAAGAAACTTACGAGAGCTACAAACAAGAACATTAACATTTACATTGATAGTATAACTTAAGTTTAAGGTTTAACTTCGGCGTTATAATTCCTATTGAAAAACCAACTATTTTTAAAAACGAAAAGAATACATTTTTTTTTAAGTTCTACTTTGTAAGATTTTCGAAAAGACCTCAACCTTGCGCAAGGCAGTAACCCAATCTGTGGCAAAATTCAGTTCGGGTGTTTTCTAACATTTCTTGGGTGATGCTGTTTAAAGAGTCTATAATTTTGACACGAAGTTCGTCCAAATTGTTAGCACGTTATGCCTGTGCCCACAAATTTGCTGAGGTACGTATTCCCAAACAAAAAAGCCGTTAGACGCGATATCAGGTGAGCGAATACGACATTTAATAGCACCTTTTCCACCAATAATACGGATAGGGAACTTAGTTTCCAAAAACTATTGAACTCTTACTGCAATATGGACAGGGCAGCCATCTTCTTGATACAAAATGTCACCAACAGCGACAGACGGATTGTAATGGGCATGTAAGTTAAAAGAACACTCATCGGTAAACAAAATATTTTCAATAAATCTTTCGTTTTCATTAGCCCGATTCATCATATCTTCACAAAATTACATACGCGTTTGATGATCTTCTGGAAAAATTATAGCAACGGTATTTATACCTTTTCAAGATATTGCGTAGTGTTGTTGGTTCAATATTCATTTCTTCATCAATTTTGGTACTATTGCACGGGAAATTGGTTTCTGCTAAACTACACAATGCCATTTTTCTTGGAGCTCGCGCTCTTCGTTTAAGTTACGATCTTTTTCTCTTCTTTTTTCTCTTTCTTCCTCTCTTTCTCTTTTCTTCCTTCCTTCTTCTCTTTCTTTCTCTCCCTTCCCTTTCTCCTCTTTTTCTCTCCTCTTTTCCTCTCTTTCTCCCTCTCCTTCCTTCTCTCTTTTTTTCCTTTTTTTTCTTCCTCTCTTTTCTTCTTTCTTCTTTTCTTCTTTTCTTTTTTTTCTTTTTCTATTTCTTTTCTCTTCGTAATATTACATATTAGTTATATAGTTCTTGTGTATGGTTATTTGGTTTTTTTTCACCTTACTTTTTTCGACACTATTCATCTTTTAATTGTTTCCACTTTACTTTAAATTTAAAATTTATTTATTCTTCCTTTCATTTGTAACTTTCTTTCTGGTTTTTATTATACTTTTCCATTTTTTTATCCCTTGATCTTAATTTTTTTCTTATACCCCTTTTAATACTTTTTTCTATTAATCGTAATTCTTTGTTATCTCTTAATTCATCTTCGTTTTTTTTTGTATCTTGATATATTTTTTTCTTTTTTTTATTTCTTTTTTTTCCTTTATCAACTTTTATTTTTTTTTCTATTTAACGTTTTACATATTTGCTTTTTTTTATCTTTTTTATCGATTTTCTCACCGGCTTTATCTTAGATTTTTCTACCTCCTTCGTGAAATCTTTCTTGAAACTTTTTTTTAATGTCTTTATGACGTCTACAAATATTTGCACCGTTTCTTAGCTTCTTTTCCAATAGCCTTTGTCCAAAGCTTAATAAGATTATCTTTAAATATCACCTATCATTTAACCATGTCCACGTTGATATGTTCACCTTCTGTGATGAGAACAATACCGCCTGGCTCATATAAATCTGGTCTGATTAAGAACAAACCATTATTGCTATCTTAAGTATAGCTTCATCGAAGTCCAAACTCAATGGCATTACTGCACCTTTCTGTTTATATTAAATCTCGAGTCTTCAATATTTCCTGGTATGTAGTGTGCAGGCAAAAAAACACATCTTTATGGCTAAGCATAGATTTCTGAAGTAATATTTATTATACTCATAAGCGGAGGTAAAATATCACTCACAATTTGCAGTTCAACAATGTTGCAATAAACAAGCATCTGCGTTGGTAATCCTATCTATATGTTAGCGATGGTATTGTCTCCTTAGCTATGTTTTGATACGCACGATAACCGAACTGTAAGGCTAGACGCTGTGGTGTTCGGTTGTTAATAATTTACTTATTAGCTCGTGGTTATTTAGCTCGTTGGCAATTTATTCTATGTTGGCATAATTTCCCCAGGCGATACGTAACACATACCATCCGTCCTTAATATAAACGATTTTCTAGTTGTCGTATTGAAAATGTTTTGCAGTCTTCTTTAATGTAGTCTCTAACACATCCTCTTCTCCTGCAGGTGGATCAGTTCTATAATAAATTAAATTGTCTGGCGCACTTACAGCTGCAAAAGAACAACGTTACTGAATCTCCGGTATGCCTATAACCCATGACCCTGTTAATCTTATTCGTCTTGACAATTGTGTAATAAAACTTGATGTCATGTTGTTTGGAAAATACGTCATAGAACTATTACTCAATAAGGCAAGATAAAACCCCATTTTATATGTCTCAGCTGCGAAGCTAACACCGAACTATTAAATTTGTCACTGTATCCATGCCACTTGATCAGGTATTGTTTATGATATCCGCGACCCTTCTCTACTAAAATCTTATCGACTTTGAATATGGTGTCTTTAGCAACCATGACAACTTGAAATTCGTCCTCGTAAAAGATACCCACAGCAGGGTCGTTACTAAGATCGATTATGCGGTAAACAGGCGGTCTTCTTTTTTTCACTGCATTAATTATAAAAACTTCCTCACTACAATTCGTTTCATATCCCTTCTTAAAGATGTACTTAGTTCTGACGATTCTGACATGTTCAACGACTTTATATTTAGGGTGACGTGCTGTGCCTAAGCCTTTAGTGTATAGGTTATTCCAGACTTCCAAAATGTTTTCATCGTTTACAGCCGCAGGGGCAATCTTTATACTTGAATGATGGCTATTGTTGTAAGCAGTCACAAGTTTTTGGAGCACATCAATATACCTGTAGGAATTTTTGTAGGCGAAATAACTCCACAACTTTGTTTTCAATGTTTTATTAAATCTTACAACAACAGATGCTTTAAGATCAGGGTTATTTGTTTCTTGAAAAAGTTTTGTACTGTCCGCCACAAACCCTTTGCCTTAATCCGTGTGTAGGTTAGCCAGTGTATTATTAGTTTCCTTAAAAATATCGGTGAATGCTTCAATTGCAGATGCTGCTGTCTTCGTTTTAAGAGCTCTTGCACAAGTCCTCTTGCTAAACACATGAATAATCGTTAGTATGTAAGTGTAGCCACTATTGTGTTTACTTAAAGTTCGCAAATCACAAAGGTCCGGTTGCCACAGCTCGTAAATGTTGCTCATAATATATCTATTGCGCGGAAACTTTTTTCTGACCTGTTTATGCATCGTATAAGCTTCCTATGCGTGCTGGCAATTTTTGACTTCACCATATCTACCTTTTACAGTGTTACCTAAAGGTGTTATACCCAAAACCTCTGTCGGATGCCAGTGATCATAGTATGCAGCATCTATGTTATGTCCGCCATGTACCTCAATCTCCCCTCTTCGAGAGGGTCTTCTTAGTGTCTCAGCATCGTAATTTTCACTTATAGTTGTGAGGGTCCGTTCTATATTAGGTGATACAGGAGCCTCACGTCTACTCGTATTTCCGATAAACTCTCGTATTATATTTATTTCTTTAATGTACGTCGCAAACTGCGCCAACCGTGTGGGTTTGTAGTTTTTGGTTGTCTTAACGTTTCGTGAACCAGATAGATAATGTTGGAATGAGGGATGATATCATCTTTTATTGTGACAGTAACCTTTTGATCCCAAAATATATCACCGCCCGTATTCAGTACACGTAAGAAAGCCGTATCTTTCTTACTATATGAAGCCGGAAGCGTTGATACTATTTCGTCGTCTGCCAGACCTTTGAGTTTCGGTGAATCTCTAATATCATCATCATCATCACCGCTGATAGTTATGCTAGCGGATTGACGTAGCTGATTGGAAAAGTGTAGACAACTTCGAAGAACTTGATTTTACTGTTTCCATTTATCATGGTGGGTCCTTTTGGTACTTAAAACTTTATCCATTTCGTTCCCCGCTGCGTTAAAATGTTGTTTTGCGTGCCATCTGACGCTGAATAAAATCCAATGGTAGAATAATCATCTTTTTCAGGTTGTGATCCATGGTTATTGAAACAAATTATCCAGAATTCCACCAAGTTATGGTCCTAACAGGAGTGGTAGAAATGCATGAGAAACTGTTTCTTCCTTTTTATAGATTCGCCTCTCGGTGCCAGCCATCTTAAAGTGTGCTTATGTTATGTGCACACTCGCAGATACATTCCAATAAAGCGTCACGTTGACTTTTTCTTAATCTGACTAATACGCGAAAGATATCGGTGTTTTCGATTAAACCTTCATCCATCATATATGATGTAATCTTTATAACTGTGAGGCTTAACCCATTTTTTTGCTATATATACTTGGCAACTTCCTTGAGGGCCGACTATGTTTGTTGTATAGCGTAGCACATCCGGTGTATTCTGTTTTAGATCGAACAATAAATATCCGTGCGGATTTGAAGTTTCATCCCGGTACGCAGTCTCTAAAAATTTCGGATTGTCAGCTGTCTTGCTAAATGCTGTATCTGGGCTCTGTCACGTGGGTTCTTAAACAAGGTTATGTAATGAGCAATATCTCGCTGTCCACGTCCTTGGTGAAATATGTTTTGAGTTAAGAAAAACGCACTTCGGTTTTTGTCATGACAACTCTTTGTAAAAATATAAACCACCGAACGATTAGTTTCGAGCATTAGATCGTCAATTATTATTAAGTCCGCTTTTTCACCATCAAACTGCTCCATATCAGATAAATCCTTCTAAAAATTCCACTGAGAGCTCTTTGAATAGCGGTTGCCACTCGTTGTAGAACCAGATATTTTTTTAAAAAGCTATATCGCAGACATTTTCGATATTTTTAGAAAATCCACCATAAATACGATTTCCACCCCGATGGTCCCGCTACTATTGCTGAAAAGGGATAATTAAACTAATCCTCCATATCGACTTGTGTAAGGATATTAAAGAGTACTCTGTCATCATCCTGGCTTAAATATTAGATGAAAAATCTGCGATCACCAGTATATTCTACTTTATCGTGATTTCTTTTAATATCAAAAACTAGATTTGTTTTCTAGCATGTAAACATCAAAAATTGACAATAACACACAGTAAACTAGTGGCCTAGCTAATGCATACGCAAAGCTATTTCAACATCTTTAACAATTTTAAGATGGGTAAAAAGTATGTTATATAAGAGAGACATGGGACCTAGATTTAGAATATAAATCTGTTATAAAATATAGGTTGTACCATTTCAAATAACAAAGTTCGAACATGCTCTAGGTATAACTGGAAGTGCTCCAAACTTTAAGCCGTTTTAGCTGAATTGCCCCCAACGTCATTCGCATACTGCTAAATAGTCATAATTTTCCTGTTTATAGTTCTACCTATATACCTATCGACGCAGTTCATGGAGTCGCCCTGTATATAGTTTTATACAGCTTGAACGTTTCAGTATATCTGTAGGCAATATGCGTTTTTATATTCAGGCACGCATTGAATTCATATATTTTTCATTAGTAAGATGGTGTTTAGGAGTTTAGTAAATACTTAAAACAATGCTTTATTTTTTAATTAACCAGTTTCGCGCGTTACTGTCATCTTCATACGTTAAATAAATGAACTACTTGATATTATTATTAATCTGATATTTACATAATAAAGTTTAAACATTAAAATTCGGAAATAAAGGGTCGTACTCCTAAAAGGGGATGAAGTAACCAGAAAATAAAATCTAAGTGAAAAGAGGCGTTCCTGCAATCTATCAAGGGCTCCATCCATTAAAGCGAACGTAATAATAATTATGAAAACCTAAACAAGATATTCGTTGAAAATTTGTATATGGCATTATTGAATTTAAATTCTTGTGAGGATTATAAAAGTATATCTATTTCTGAAATATGTAGGAGTTAGAGCTCCACCTATTTCAGTTTTAGACCTGGGATTTTAAATACATGTATTTCAATCACCGACCGAGTATTTTGGGAAGTGTTTGACTAATTTATGTACTATGTGCTATCACAGTCCTACTTGCCATAACTTATTTAAATGAAAAGTACATTTTTTTTGTCAAAATAAGAGAAGTGTTTTTATCGAACTAATTCTTCGCTTACTGCACTACATATGAGCTACTTCTAAAACCGTGGCATTGTTATACATATTGCAATGTAACATACCATAACATCCAATAAAAAAATTGCAAACTTTAGTTATATTCAATGTGTTTTATTAATGTGGAAATTATATAAACAAAGAGGTTTTTCATAATAGAAAGAATTATAATATTGTGTTTATGCGCAATTTTATCTCAGAATACGATGCGCTGCTAGGACCAAAGGTTAAGAAATATTTCTTTTATGATAATACGTTTACTTCGTTTGATTTCCTGAAAGTGCGTGAATTCAAAATTCTTACGACGCTTTGGGGTTAAAACTGACCCGTACTGCTTCAATTAGAGAGCATTTAGTGAACAAAAAAAATTTGCTTACTAGTAACGTTTCAAACGAAATGTATACTACTTTATAAATTTCTTGAAAGTACGTTTAGTACATATATTGAATCTACAGGTTTTCATCTGAATAACCGGGTACAAGCAATCCAAGTTGCATGAAGTGCGGATTTTGTGTTTTAGAAAATACAAGTTTTATGTAACGTATTTTCAAATGATATTTAAAAATAAACCTATGAGTTAAAATCAAAATTGACTTAAGGTCATTTTAATCATGGTACATTCGGTAGCTGTCAGTTTGAATTTTATCTTAATAACATATAAAGATGATAAATACTATTGTCAAGTTGCAAAAGCTTTCCAGTTTCCATTCTCTTATATAAGCTAGAAGACAAATACAAGTTTGGAATGGAAATGCCTCGTGTTTACCGTGTCGTAATTTATTAAACAAGTTTTATTTATTATTTGTTATTAAATCCATAATTCACTTTGTAAACGAAAATATTACAAATGTCAGGTGTCATTTATTTTTCCATAATTACGAATGAGTCACCATTAAAAAAATAGAAAACTGGCATGAATTACATGAAATAAAAAATGATCCATAATAATCGTGTAGAAGCACTATAAAAAAAACTAAAAAAAGTTTTATATTTCAAAAGCTTACATCTTATAGCTTCCTAAAATTCAAATGACTTACAATTCAAGTAAGTTATAGCTTTTTCTGAAGAATCGTTTATATTTCCTGGTAAAAATCTACCTAACTTTTCAAACGCTTTAGGGTATACAATATTTGAATGGAACCTTGGATATTGGTGATACAATTTTATAAAATCAGACAACAAGCTTTTGTGATATTATAAATAGAGAGCATAGAAATATTGCAATCTCACTTATATTGAAGACGAAGTATACAATTTATTTATTTGCCGTGTATCAGTTTAACAATGTTCATATCTTCAGAATTTCGTTAGATTGGAGAGAATCATCTATAGGTGGTTTTAAGAGATTGCTTTTTGTATCGATAAATTTTTTTCAAAATTAATGAATCCTTTACTAATGGGACATCAATCCATTAGCTTACTATTTTTATAATCTGACTACTCTTTACGCAGATGAGTGTACATTTTGTTTAAGATCGTGTTTTTTTAATATTAGCAGAACATTTTCAAAAGTTTAAACTTTTCTAAATCATACTGCCAAAATCGTCGAACCAATGGCATTCTTTCACTCTGCGGACAAAGCAATATTGATTATATGCCAAACAAAAGGCATTTAAATTTTTTTACATTTGGATTATACGTATTGGAGACAAAATATAAAATTAGGTTATGTGTCATGTCTATCGTAAATATAACAATTAAAAAGTTTCATTTTGTCATGCTTGGTTTGTAATACTCTCTAAGCTACTATTGAAAATCCAAAGCTGGTTATTTAAGCTTTTGATATTAAAAATTATTACTCCCATGACGTCGTATATTATATTACACTCTGCCGCACTTTTCGCACCCTCTGTTAGGGCGACGCACGTGAATACTACGGGGAGTATAAATATCGTATCGTTAGTGAAAAAACATTCAACTGAATCATAAAAAAAAACTTACTTTATGCTCTAAGGTTATTTGTGTTACATACTTTGCATGAAAGGTTTACCAACCTAGGTGTATAATAAAATGTAGTATTTTCAACGTGCTAGTAAAGCTATGTCAAAAATGAAAGTTCTATGCATTAATTTTAGCAATATATATATATATATATATATATATATATATATATATATATATATATATATATATATATACAGGGTCCGCCTTTGGAAGCTGATACTATGAGTATCTGCTAAACCAAACTTACTATAATTTTGAAAATTTGGTGACAGGGTAATGATGTTAGGGCTAACTCATCTAAAATATTTTCACGTTCGTACCACTTTTAAATGGAACACCCCGTATATTAATACATTTTCGAATTCTATGTCGAATTTTAAGGTAAGTTTGTTAAATAAACTAGATACGAAATTTCAGTCGTTTAAAAAAAAAACATTTTTCTAAAAAAATTGACAGATGCGGTCTTAGTAATAACTCATTAATTGTTCTGTTCCTGTCAAACAGTTGGAGGTGTTGTAGACAAAGGTTTATTGCAACAGTCTGCAAAAAATGACATTTGTATTTTTCATAAAAATAAAATTATGAATGTCTAAACTTGACTATCAAGAAATGCAAGTTACTCAAAAAAATCAAATGGAAACCCCTATTTTTATTACTCAGATCAGTTTAGCGTCAAAAATTAAGGTAAGTTTGTTTAAAACTTTATTTGCCTAAACGTACCAGTTTGATACTTATTATCAAAAAAGTCCCAATTTTAAAATTGGTGATAAAAATGAGCTACATACTTAAATCTAGTATTCCTTGTTCGTGATCACCATGGAAACCAAATAATTGAGAATTGAAATAAAGAAAAATATTTGAAAAGTTACTGCAAATATTATAAAATTGATAATTTTGTGATTCAAAAGTCATTTTGCCAAATAGAAATTTTCTAAGTCATTTTTTCAAATTTGATATACAACATAAGTGTAAAATTTAATACTTTATGAGTAAATCGAAAAGAACTACTTTTTACTGCGCAGGTAGTAACTACATACTTATCAGTGCATTCTTACACGATAAAGCCGCTTATTTAGTATTTATTGCTCGTGATCAAATGTAAATTAATTTGCAATAAATGTTCAAAATGTTGCCCGTTAGACGCAAGACATTGTTGAACCTGTCTCATAACGGCTTCATTTGTAGCCCTTTGAATTTCTTGTGGAGAAAGAGAATTGAAGGCATTTTGCACTCTTGCAATGCAATCTTCTTTAGTCGTTAGTGGTGTAGCATAAACAATATTTTTAATTCGACCCCAAAGATAAAAATCCATTGGCGTAAGATCAGGTCACCTAGGTGGCCATGGAAAGGGACCATTATTGGCAAACCAACGATCTTCAAAAATTTCATAAAGTTTCATGGAAACAGCGTTGGTGTTGTGAGGGGGCACACCGTCTTGTTGGTACCATAAATTTTCCCTTTCTAGATATAATCGGGGTTGAATTCGAGTGTTTAATATCTCAAGATAATTTTCTCCTAGAAATTAAATTTGTAATCATAAATCGCAACAATCAACTATTTTAAACCTCTCAAATTTTCGTTGTAAAAATACACGTCAAAGATTTCGTTATTTCGAATAGCACAAAATAGGTTAAAATTCCAAATTTCCAGAAAACGGCATTCGCGAATTGGATTGCTATTTTCGTAATTCCAGTAATGCGAGTTTCGACGATTAAATATGCCATTTTTCGTAAATTTAGATTCGTCCGTCAATATGATATTAGTCAAAAAATGTATTTTGAGTCAATTTTTTTAGAAAAATGTTTTTTTTAAACGACTGAAATTTCGTATCTAGTTTATTTTACAAACTTACCTTAAAATTCGACATAGAATTCAAAAATGTATTAATATACGGGGTGTTCCATTTAAAATAAGCGACTAAGTACCGACTTCCGGTATAATCGGAAGTGGTACGAACGTGAAAATATTTTAGATGAGTTAGCTAACATCATTACCCTGTCACCAAATTTTCAAAATTATAGTAAGTTTGGTTTAGCAGATACTCATAGGATCAGCTCAAAGGCGACTATATATATATATATATATATATATATATATATATATATATATATATATATATATATATAATATATATATATATGAATCTAACCGCTTTAATATTTGTTTAGTTTTCAATATTTTAAAAATTATCAAAGCAAAAATTATTGTAACAAATGTCCTTTAGCATATACTGATAAAATTTGAAAACTTTTGGAAGATTTGTTATTACTATCCCGCTCGTATGGGATGGATGCATTGTGAGGTATGTAAATGTGTATGCTTCTTATATGGGTTACACTTACTAATTTCGACTACGTGGATTTATTCTTTTAACCTCGGCTAGTCAGGAAGTTTTTGGAAGTTGGTTCTTAGACTGTTAATATAACTGTTTCCAACAATTATTCATACCCAGGTTTAATACATATATTAAACACAAAACTTCTAGAACTATAATATCAACTTAACAAAAAAAGATATTCTTGTAAAATAATTAAAAACTTAAGTTAGACAAAATAACGGAAAATAGACGAAATTTCTAATAATATTAATAATGGTTCTCTTCGTATAGCGCCTGGTATTTGGGCAGCCCACCGTGCCTCGGTGTAATGCTGGTGTCGTTGAAACGTCGGCGGTAAATCCTAAGATTATAATACTTAGCGAAAGATGACGCCTTTGTGTTTGCGATCGTCGTCGGTTGGGGAATTTCCAGTAAACAAACACGTTATAATGGAGTATTCAAAAAATGAAATAATGGCGGTTTTGTGTTTTGAAAACACAATATGTGTTCCGGTGGAAATAATACTAGAGTGTGTGTACACTTCGAAAACGGGAGGATTACTGTTATTTAGATAGGTAAGTTTATTTTGTCTATTATTTTACAATTTAAGAGGCAATGTTGTTGAATTCGAGGTTAGAGCGTATTTCAAATTTCTATCGTGGACTGGCCCTTTATTACTTATATTTTCTTAAGCAGCGGTTTGAAATACGGAACAGGTTAAAGAAAAGCAGGCCCTACACGAGATTCTGGTATTTACACGATTAGTGTCAGTACAAGTTCGTGTAAGACAACGGTTGTATATGATTTGTTTATATATGAGGGTTTGTACACACGGACTATGGGAAAAAGATTGATTCTAAAATTAAGTATAAATAATATATACAATCAGATATGTACAAGGGGGTTAGAAAATATTTAGAATTCGCAATTTTATGTTCGTAATGTTTCATATGATATAGGAAGTACTTTCAACAATGTGTTGTTGAAAATTGATAAAGAGTTCATTCAAAACTGCTAAAATGGAACGTTTCACCTTCGGTTTATTGGTATAAAGAGGACAATTCTTTAAACTCTTAATTGAAACTGACTACTTCTTAGCGATATGGAATTGTATGGTCTTTAAAAATAATTATCTTAACGTTTTATTTGCTAAATTGCAAATAAATTTCTTTAATATATTGGATTCTTAGTGCAAAATAGAAATTCTTTTACTTCGAAGTAAACCGTAAAAATTTACTTTCTTTTAGTTGTATAAATTTAATGTTTTACGCAATTCAGGTTTTTCGGCAATAATTTGGACTTGATATACAGGTGGATTTTCGTAATATACAGGGGGAATAAATTATAACGTGTTGATAGCCAAGCAAGGAGCTCGAGCTAAATCAACAAATTCTAGAGATTCTATTTATTCAAAGCTGTAACGGATACTTTGAATATATAGAACTATATACAGGGGGTTCAGGATACATCTGGTGTTCGCTTAGAATCCCGCTAATATCCAAGCCAATGGGCTCAATGGTCTAAATTAACGAAATCTTAGGGATTCTATTTATTCAAAGCTGTAACGGACACTTTGAATGTATAGAACTATATACAGGGGGTTCAGGATGGGATTTGTAAATTGCCGTTTCTGAGGTTACAGCGAGTGATTGGACAAACAAACGTGGCTTTTTATATTATCCCATCAACTAGAAGAAGTCCTATAATAGCCCCCGTGACCGCAGGTGGTAACCAGCCAATCTACCTAAGACCAGTATAATACGCAAAATCTCTTTGACGTCAATTCATTTCTTATGGATGGTTTGTTAACAGGAATTTTTAGGTATTATTACAACTACTTTCTTAAAAACTGGTTATCCTTCAAAGTGTTAGAACCCTATAGAATAATAAGTTCTATTTAATTCAAATGGAATTGATTTAATAGCGGGTCAGGCGGTTATGTTCTCGAATAGAGAATTTCAGGTGTAATAATAAATTATTACAAACGAAAAGGCAGGAGAGAATATTTGTAGAGAAGCGTTCTACGAACAACAAACAGAATAAAAAGTGCCTAAAATATGGTAACAATTTCGCTTATGAACCTTGCGAATGAGTGGGGTTTTATGTAGGAAGTGTCGCAACGTTTCTGCACATCTTTAAAGGGGAGTACCGGTGCGCACGCAAAAGTGCTGATTATTTACATTTTTAAGAGCTGGAATAAAATGAATTATTATTCAAATATTATCTTAATAATTTTTATTAAAATAACCATTGATTCTCCTCGCCCAGTTCTGGCTCATTACTGAATTATTGGTTAAAGTTTTATACATTTTCAACTAAAAATAATGAAGTTACATGACTGAGTTTAATGACAGTTGATAGATGTGAACAAGGTACATTCATGCCAAACATCAAAGTAATCGAACGACAAATAAAAAAATTATAACATTCTAAACTCAGGTGTCTTGCTTTTTGAAACCGATAGTAGGTTTTAGGAGTTTTAGTGTATTTGCAAACATTAATAATGGCACACTTACAATTCAGTTGGTTGTGAATACTAAGAAAACGTTTTACAAATAGTCAAGACGTTTGGTCAGTGTCTAGCTTAACAAATGCTAGTTTATCTTCAATTTTTAGATATCGGTTATGAATAGAGGGTAAGGAAATGCATATTTGAAACCTTCCTGAAAAATACTCTTAGTTTAAACCTATGTCCACAAGAATTTAGTTGACCTGGCTTTTTCACCTGTCAAATAGATCAAAATAGGAAGACCAAATTTTCAATTGATGTACTGTCAATTAGTGAAAATATATTTGAAAAATGTTGAATTCTGCAATCGCGAACATTCACTTTTGAATTTATGAGAAATGGGTGACGTTTTGAAGTGAATGTCTAGAAAAAAATTGCCAAATGACACCCGTGGTGGGTTAGGTTGTCGACTAAAAACTTTGAGTTTTGGCCAAGAGGTGGTCACCAGTGCGAAGTGAAAATAGGGTTTGCTCGTAACTGACTTGCGTGTATCCAAAATGGATTTCAATAGTTGCTATCTTTATCTTGTAATTGTCACATGCATTGGCATTTGTACTTAATTTGTAACGAATAGATCACGTGCCCAGAACAATGAAAGCGCATTTAAGATCTCCACATTAAAGTGTTTTATAATTACTCCTGCATTGCCCTGAGATTCGTACGAAAAGTTCTGTTGACCTTTGTTTTAAACCAGGAGGAGTCATCCGATCGAGGTCAAAGTAGGAGATGTACACCTTTAATGGGAATCCTATAGATAGTGGAAATGGATTTCAAAACAGTTATGTCGTTTGTGTGTAATCGCCAACACGGATAGACTAATTATAATGAATTTAGAAGAACACAATAACATACATTTTCTGCAAACCTATTATATGTATAACTCATTTTCGCTCTGATAGGCACCCACAGTATTATAAATTTTTTAACATTATCCCGTATATTTTATGGTAATTTTATTATCATAACAATTTGGTAATTTTAACAAAATTTTACTGTTTTTAATAAACCGAAAATTATATGCGCAAATGTTGTGGTTTTTCAAGTTAAAATTAAAATCGGTTTTTCTCCATATAAGCTACCCATCACTATGTAATATACAAAATTGTAATTTCAAAAAATGTTTGTGCATCATTTATTATCATTTACCGGGGTTACACATAATATAAAACATGTTATCTACTATCAACATATAAAGTCAAGTTTTTCGACATTTAATGACATATCGTAATGTCTTGCTTTACCGCACTAGCGAGGTCAAGTATCACTTCGTAACGGAGCTTTAGAAAAATCAAAATTTCGCGCTAAATTCTACTAGATTATATATTCATACTTTTTCTGGATAAAGAAATAGTTATTGTTTATTTGTATTTGAATGTAATTAATATTAAGATGAAAAGCTTGAGTTTATTTCAATAAGTTTCCTATATATTCAATTTGACAATATTTAAAATACGCGACATTCGCAAGTGCATTGACGTGTTGGAAGGGATGAGACGCTGTCACAATAATTATGTGCAGTTTTTTAAAGAAGTGGCGTTAAGTAAGCGAACTAAGGAGGGTCGTTTCTAATAACCAATCGGAGTTGGTTGAAAAGCGATAGCTGCAGCTTGATCTATGCTGCAATTAATATTGTGGAATTATAATGAAAATTCAGTTGATATAGCGATAAAGAAATATAAGTAATGTTTTTCTTACTAATGCGAGGAAAAGCTAAGACTGCGTAATAGTTTACAATAGCGTTTTAAAAGTGACGTAATCAGTGAAGATAACGCGTTTTGTATGTATCAGAGGAAATCAATTGGGTTTAAATAGTGAACAATAAATATAAAATATAGTAATCGATCCAAATTTTGTAAATCAAAGTATAAAAAATAATCACTCGAAGTGTTAATAATGAGTAAGACGATTGTATATTGTAGTTTGTAGCACAAGCTGTTTGTCGTTTGAACTAAATAATTACATAAAAACTGTATAGTGTGAATATATCGAGCAATAATTTACAAAAACCAGTAAATTGTGGGGAATAAAATTAGAAGCGTATTCAGCTATAATAAAGGTATAAGAAAAGATAAGGACAACAAAGGAGAACGGTTCCAGAATGCTGGCCAAGTGACATCATTGGAAGAGCAGTCTATAGCCTATTTGAGGCTCCTTCAGCGGTCAAAGGAACGCAAGCATTACATTATGTTTTTCAACAAAAATAAGTAAGAACCCTTTTCGATTGTGTTAATAAATAAAACGTTTTTGTGTTTGATTTTGTCTAAACCCTACATTTGAGTATCACAATTAAACTGAAAACAATCGTTTAATTCTGATAAAGATCTTACATGTTAGGTTTAAGAATATTGTTTTACATTATAGGTTAGATTCTTGTATATATTTGTAAACAACGTATTGGTCCAATTTCGTTGAGATTTTGAATTTAATTAAATGAGTATAACGTTTGATTTTGGTTAATGATAAGAGTAATCGTTTCTTTATTTTAACTTTGAGCTAGCCGTCGCAATCAATTAAGAAAGGAATTCGTAAACGTAAATCTTAAGATTCATTTACGTAAACCAAAATTAATTAGCAAGCGAAGTAAAATTTAACTAGTAAATTCAGCTTTAATAAAACGTAACTGAAAATAATCATCTTCAGTTTCATAATAACAATATCAAATGTCATTCAATAATGTTGCAATTATAAAAAAAGAAATCAAATATTACCCTTTGGAGGAAAAATGCCAATTTGTAACTTATTTTGTGACATTTCGTAGAGGGCGCTGGTGGCGCACTGTTACTTCAGGAAATTAGATCATATATTCTTTGTCCATTGAATAGTGGTTAAAATACGTTTAATTTTACATAACAAAGGTACTCTTGTTCAATTTATCTAACTCCATCCGTTTTTGAGTTATTCGCTTTTAAAAAAATCTGTGTTTTATTAACAAAATTTTTATTATTTTAAGTTATTAAAATGAGGGCATTGACATTAAAAAAAGACATTAATTAATAATGACAATCACTAGCAACAACAAACAAAATTTCTAAGGAAATGTTCGAAATGTTCAACATCTGCCTCAATACACTTTGCAATGCACGTTCTTAAATACCTTTGACTATTGAACGAAACGTGTCTATTATCTTTAATTGCATTCGCCGCTTCTTGAATTTTTTTGCTGTAACACGTCGCTCGAATTATTTTGTTCTTTGTAAAATATTTCTTTCATTTGAGATCATATTGAAAAATCCAATGGGTTTAAATCTGGACTCCTTGGTGGCCAAAAATCTAAAAACTCCTCGTCTAGTGAATGTCACCTCATCAATGAAGAGAATTCTTTCCAGAAAGTTTTGGTTTCCTCTTAGTTTATCTTATAAAAATTGGGCAAATCGTTAGCGTGCTGGTAAACCTTGAGGTAATAGATTTTGGAGTATAGTGATATGCATGGAGATTTTCCTTCTTTAAAATTTTACAGATAGACGATAGGCGTATCCCTGTTGCCGTACTTAACTCACGAGTATTCACATCTGGATTTTCCAAAACACGAGTTAAATCCTCTTCTTCTTCATCGACATTGATTGTTTTTGTCGGACAACTGTGAATCTTAGGACGAAAAGCCCTTGTCTCGCCAAGGCGGTTGTAAATATTTCTACACAGTTTGTGATTCAGTTTCTTTCGATTTGAGTACAATTGTAAATATCTTCGGGGCGATGCTATTCCATTATAGTTTGACTAAGCAATATAAGTCACATCACGCATTTCTTAACATAACAACCTTCACGCCATTCCCTTGCGGGGTAGGTAACACAATCCATGCCTCTTTTTTATTTTTTATTTTGAGCAACCTTTCTCCATGGTTTCCTATCTCTGCATACCTCTATAGCTTCCGCACGATTCATACACTGTCTCTGACATGTCCTTTTATTTTTAAAGCTACTTACCCTTCTTTCTTTTATCATACATTCTACTACATTCAGCCAAGCTTTACGCGGTCTACTAGGCCCCGCTTTACCTCTAATCTCACTCACATGTATTTAATTCGTTAATCTTGAGTTGTTCTCACATTGTGACCAAACCAACGTAGTGTACTACTTTTACACCTATCCGTCATGGTCTTTTCCTCGCAACACTCCTTCGGTATGCACCCATTCTTTATCTTACCCCTTCTCGTTTTACCACATGCGCTTCTCAGCAATCCCATACCCACGGCATTTATTTTTCCTTCTTGCTTTTTTTGACATATCCATCTCACTTCCATGCAGTACTGACGGGACAAACACGCTAATATAGATTGCTCGTTTCGCAACTAGGCTCATGCCTTCGTTTCTCATTATCGTCCACATACTTCCAATTACCTTCCTTCCAGCATTGACCCATCGTCCAATCTCGTCATCCATTGTACCATCTGCAGTAAACATTCTACCTAGATATAGCAACTCGTCCACTTGTTCCACAATTTCATTTTGCAGAGTGAATACTCTACTCTCCTTATCACCTTTCCGACTGAACACCACAATTTTAGTTTTGGTCACGTTTACCTTTAGATCGATACTCTCACAGAGTTCCTCAGAGCAGTTTGTAGCTCATCCCCACTGTCACTTAATAAGACTGTGTCATCTGCACCAAAACTCGTACATTTACGTCACCAACCATTACACTATTTATATCAGTACATTCTTGCCTAACGCATTTCTCCATGTATACATTGAACAACCACGGTGACATCATAAAACCTTGTCGCACTCCGTGACCTACATTAAGGTATTCACACACACACACACACACACACACACACACACACACACACATCCTCTCACCCTAACATATACCCAACTACCGTTGTATACGGCTCTTATTCCGTTTATTTGACATTCATAGTGGTACAATGATCTCGCTCTTCAAATCACTCAGTACTTTTCCACACTTAAGAGTGAATAACTCAAAAATCGATAGAATTAGACAAATCGAAGAAGAGCACCTTTTTTATATAAAATTGAACGGGTTATTTTAATCACAGTTCAATCGACTAAGGAGACATGATGTAATTTACTGAAGTAGTAAGGTGCCACTTGCGCCATCTATGAGCAGTCATTAAATAAGTTACAGATTCGTGTTTCTCATGACACAAAACCTAAAACTACCAAATGTTATGTTCATGCTGTTAAAACTAGTAAGGTTATTGAGAAATTTTAAAATAAAACCTTCTTTTTGAACACCCTGCATCTCCTAAACCACCAACATTTTTTAAGGCATGTTGGGCCCCTTATTTGGTGTTTAATGTCTGTAGTTCAGAGTTTTCCCATTCTTAATAATGACTCACCCTGAATAAAATTGTTTTCGTTTTAGGATGTCTAAGCGCGACCGTCGTTAAGCGACTGCTCGGCTTCCCTGGTGGTAAACCAGGCCATGGAGCATGTAAGAGCTACTGGATTAGGCGACGACCCTGGAAACGATAATGGACATGCTGCTAAAGGACAGCGTAAAGAGAGACACTCTCCAAAAGAAGATGTTTTCCCACCTCCAAAAACAGAAGCTATCACTGAGACGGAGGACTCAGTGCCCCGGTTCTTGGTACTTAATGGAAAGGAAGGAGATTTACTACTGTAAGCCCCTTTGCGATTAGTAAAGTGTTGTATTCTAAGCCAGGAAATGTGAAAAGTGTTAAAAAAATAAAAGGAGGCTTAATTGTAGAGACTGTGTCAAGTAAAAAGTCTAAACATTTAATTAAGTCACGGAATTTTGGAGAGTTTGAGTGTACTGTTGTTCAATCGATGAAATAAAAGGTAATTTAAAATAACAAGGCGTGATAGATATCAGACGCATAAAAACCAAACGGGAAGGGAAATTCAGATATACCCCTAGTCATGTATTGACTTTCAAAGTTCCGCGATTGGCAAGGACTATAATGTAGCGTTTTACTCATTGCAAGTCCGTCCGTATCTTCCGAATCCGCTAGGGTGTTTTAATTGCCAGAAATTTGGACACTCTGCAATTAATTGTAAGAATGATCAAAGATGCGGGTGTGGCAAGGATCCACAGGTACACAATGCGAGTCTCCCATTGAGTGCCCCAATTGCAAAGGGCAACACAATTCAATATTGAGGCTCTGTATATCATTCCAATAGTAAATAAAGATACAGGAAGCCAAAGTACTACACCAACTATCTCACACGGAAGCAAAGAAAAAGGTTTGTACATTAGTAACACCAACTAATACATACGCTCAAGTAGCAACAGTTCCAACATCTCTATCATTGCAAACTATTGTGCTTGAAACTACAAAGATTATAATGAGGGAAATGGGTCAACTGATAAACATTAATATTGAGAAAAATACAAACGATAATCTCATTCAAAAAATGTTTGACCCTAACCATCCGGCAACAACTACCGAAGAAGGAACAAAAAAGCTAAATTTACCACACCACCTGAAATAGAATGCATTTAGGCTGAAACACGTGACGCTAAGTGCAGAACAGGATCTAACCATTCCAGCATTACCACTCCTAATGAGCACATAGTAATAGAGGCGAGGCAAGAAAAAAAAGAGAAGGGATGGCCGAAAGGCGAACCTAGAATACCTCCTCAGAGTACGGGTGATTCATAGGAACGCCTTAGTAAATAATCTGTGATACTGAGAAAGTTCATATATATATATATATATATATATATATATATATATATATATATATATATATATATATATATATATATATATATATATATATATATATTATTCATTTTACTGTACCTGTAGCATTTTTACCTCTTTTGAAATACACTGGATACATTCAACGCACAAAATTCAATTCCTATATTTGGGTCAGTGCTCCCCAATATGCCATTGATATGATATACCACATCCAAAAAAGACCTATAAAACTCGTCTATAACCTCCGACCTATAGTCTTTTTGAGCATAGAAACATAGTTTCAGTTCCTTAATTGTTGTATGGCTAATACAATGGCAAGTGTACCTCCCAAATACAACTCCTCAATATCTTCGCAGGCCATCTTCGCAAGGAACACACGGTTTGCCATTAATAATATAATTACCCAATAAAAATTCCATCTTGTCGTGCTAAACGGGCGCAATCTCCACGTTTATTCACAGCCACCAAATTCTGGAAGACGCCATCCAGTTCCTGTTTTCCTTCAACATTTAATAAAGAACAGACATGACACACTCTCATTGGTATCACTAAATTATGTGTATGTGTTAACCAGGCAAAGAAGTGTACTAATATAAGATATTAAATTTTAACGTTTCCAATAACTATATTGGTCATGGGTATGCTTTCTCCTAAATCTGAGTTGGGTATGTTCGGAAACGGTATACGCTGTAAAACTTATATATTCTATTGAGTTCATTCCCACTTAAGTAGGTTTAACTACCATATTTTTCCTAAACAGCCCATTAAACAAATTCTACGGAGAATATAAGTCTTTACTTAATAGGATGGCAATGAACTTGATCACTTCCACAGCATACGCTACAACTATTTTCCGTACCATCCATAGAAACTTCATACCTCTTTGTTAGATTTAACTGGGTTATTTTATTTGATGTAATGTTTGGATATGTGAACGCTTCTATCTTTTTCAAATTGAAGTTTTTCACAACTTTACACTTACATCATAACTCGATTAAATTTTGTTAAATGTGTTTTTTGGGTTGACAAATTTCATTGTTAGCTTTCGTCGTAGAGAGTGTTCTGGTTTGTCATCTTTGAGGCAGTTTAACAATATTTAATTTTTATGACCTAGTTATTCTTTACTAAAAATTTTATAGTTGGCTTTATACGTTTCTCAAACTGTTGATATTAATAGGAGGCTTATGTTTATGTTTTAATTTTTCAAATTTGACAAAATTGTTAACAACATCTTTAACAATTTTTAACAAACATTACTACTGACGAAGATAACTGTAAGTGTTATCGAAACGTTTAGATTGTATAATTTAAAGTACACCATTAAAAAACCTCAAAAAAGATAAGTATTTTATTATGAGTGTTAATGGTGAGAGTTCAAATTTTCATATTTCATATAGTATGTGTGTGTGTGTGTGTGTGTGTATGTGTGCGTGAGTAAGTGAATGCGTGCGTGCATGTGTCTGTGTGCTTGCGGGTGTGCGTGCGTATGTTCGTGAGTGCGTGTGTGCGTGTATGCGTGTGTGCGTCTGTGTGTGCGTGAGTGCATGTGTGCGTGTGTGCGTGTGTACGAGTGTGCGAGAGTGCGTGTGTGCGTGCGTGCGTGTGTGCGTCTGTGCGTGTGTGCGTGTGTGCGTGTGTGCGTGTGTACCAGGGTGCGTGTGTGCGTGTGTGCGAATGTTCGTGTGTGCGTGTGTACGTGTGTACGAGTGTGCGTGTGTGCGTGTGTGCGCGTGTGCGTCTCCGCGTGCCCGCGTTTTCGCGTGTGTACTTGCATGCATGTGTGCCCGTGTGTGCGTGCGTGTGTGAGTGTGTGCGTGAGTGCGTGTGTGCGTGTGTGCGTGAGTGCGTGTGTAAGTGTGTGCGTATGTGCGAGTGTACGAGTGTGCATGTGTGCGTGTGTGCGTGTGTGCGAGTGTGCGTGTGTGCGTGTGTGTGTGCGTGCGTGGGAGTGTGTGTGAATGTGTCTCCGTGTTCGTGTGCAAGTACGTGTGTGTGTGCGCGAGCGTGCGTGCGTGCGTGATTGAGTGAAAGCGTGCATGCATGTACGTGTGTGTCCTTGCGGACGTGCGTGCGTGTGTGCGTGTGTGCCTGTGTGCATATGTGCGTGTGTGCGTGTGTGCGTGTGTGCATGTGTGCGTGTGTGCGTGTGTGCGTGTGTGCGTATGTGCGTGTGTGCGTGTGTACGTGTGTGCGTATGTGCGTGTGTGTGCGTGTGTGCTGTGGTGCGTGTGGTGTGTGTGATGTTGTGTGTGTGCAGTACGTGTGTGATGTGCGAGTGTGCGTGGTGCGTGTGTGTGTGTGCGTGCATGATGTGTGTGTGCTTGCGTAGTGTGCGTGTGTGCTGTGTGCTGTGTGTGCGTGTGTGCGTGTGGTGCGTGTGTGCGTGTGTGCGTGTGTGTGTGTGCTGTGTGTGTGTCGTGTGTGGTGTGTGGTGTGCATGACTGTGTGTGTGTGTGTGTGTGGTGTATGCTGTGCGTGTGTGCGTGTGTGTGTGCTG
>JARFJB010002166.1:677500-695000 GCA_036346205.1 Vesta saturnalis | reverse complement strand
TGTGTGTGTGTGTTGTTGTTTTTGTGGTGTGTGTGTGTGTGTGTGTGTGTGTGTGTGTGTGTGTGTGTGTGTGTGTGTGTGTGTGTGTGTGTGTGTGTGTGTGTGTGTGTGTGTGTGTGTGTGTGTGTGTGTGTGTGTGTGTGTGTGTGTGTGTGTGTGTGTGTGTTTGTGTGTGTGTGGTGTATGTGTGTGTGTGTGTGTGTGTGTGTGTGTGTGTGTGTGTGGTGTGTGGTGGTGTGTGCGTGTGTGTGTGTGTGTGTGTGCTGTGTGCGTGTGTGTGTGTGTGCTGTGGCGTGTTGCTGATGCGTGTACGTGTGTGTGCATGTGCGTATGCGTTGCGTGGCGTGCGTGCGTCGTGCGTGGTGTGTCAATGTGTGTGTGATGTATATTAGTATCTACGGTGACTTCAGAATTACAACACGTACGTTCCTGTATTTTGTGTAATTTTTTGTTGAAATTTGGTTTTTATCACGTGTGTTTGGAACAACTGTATATTTTAAGGATATGAAGATACAAACATATAGATTAACATGTTCTGCGCAATTTATTGATACGCCGCATAATTTATCGGCAAAAACACTCTTGAGATACATTTTAGGTTGTTTCTGTATTTGAATTATGATTAATTTTTTAAGAAATTTTCAGACATAAAGAAAAATTAAATTCTATATAGCATTCCTATATAAAATTTCTTAATATAAAGCATCGTAAGTGGAAAAATTAATTAAATAAAATTGAAATTCTTAAATCGTTGTGTCAGTCTTACACAAGGGGGAGGCTTTGGGTTTATTTATATGACTATTAACGTCTATCGGATATTAAGTTTTAAGAGTACATCTGGCATAGATTATTTGTTTTGTTTTTATAATGTTGTTCTCGCTACGAACATATTACAAAGAGGTTGCATAGTTTTCCTAAAAAGTGGATTACTTCATTCCTTTTAATTTCCGCTTTAGCGTTGGAAAGTAGTCTGTTGTCCCACATCAGATAATTTGTACAGCAATACAGTACTTACTAAAAATGATTATTATACTGTAATAGAAGATATAACATATTACCTTCATTACAAATAAAAGAATAAAACCTTGCCCTTAGACATCAAAAATATATGTTTGGATTCATACCCCAGATTACTCTCTTTTCACTTTGATAACAATTGTATAAAATTTTATTCTTATCCATAGTAATAATTACAACCTTAATTTCAATTTTATCCTATTCAATAATATGTGTATGAAAGGATTACGAACTGAACTGACTCTTTTAGTTGACTTTTATGGTACGGAAAGTACAAGTGTACATGAAAAAAGTGTAACGTGTCCAATTGTAAATTAAATTGATAGTATTACGTTGTACATGGTTTAATTCAGAAGCATCCTTTATATGCAGTGTACAGTTGGGGCAACAAAAAAACGGGACACTACTGTTTTACAAGTTCAATGGGCATATCTACTTTAATTAGTAACTGACTACTTAATTTTATTATTGATTAATCCCAACACCTTAGATTATTATCTAGTAATAATGACAGTATGACAGATAAGGGTTTTGAATAATTACTTATTTCTGATTTCCAATATTCTTGTGTTCCGTTTAGTTTAGTTTAATTGTTTTTTTAGGATTCCTTCTAAAATGCCTGTTCATACTACCATTGATTTAAAAGCTCGAAATTTCGCGATTATTAAATGTGTCGCCATCTACTGTTGGACGAGTGCGAATAAAATGGACTGTCCAACATACAATAGCGAGAGCAGTCGGTAGTGGCAGACGAAGAATATCTACACCAGCTGAAGACGAAGAATTAGTTGCTTATGTAAGAGATCATCCTTTTACGAGCTACAGGGTTGCTAAAAATGAAACAGTATTTCCTGGATGTCGTGCAACGGTTCGGGCTAGATTAAAAGAAGTTGGAATAAAACAATATGAAGCGGCCACTAAAGAACTATTAACAAATGATAACGAAGGATGTCGTTTAGAATTTGTCAGGCGATATATCAACGAGCCCTTGGAGTTTTGGAGTCGAGTTATTTTCAGCGATGAAGAAACTGTCAGTAGCTCTAACAATCGACGTCTAAAAGTATGTCGACTGGCTAGAACCCGATGCGAAACAGAATATGTTAATTTTAAAAAAACGTAGTGGTCGTTTTTCTGTAAATGTTTGGGGTTGGGTAAGCCATCGCGGGCCAGGAGTTTGCTGGATAATTGACGGGCGCATGAATTCTGAAATATATTTGGACATACTGGAAACTATCATGACTCCTTCTGTTCAAGTTTTATATGGTGAAGAAGACTACATTTTCCAACAAGTAAGTTAAGATATGAATATTATTTTATTTAACTTTTGAATTTTTACTGTGGTTATAATGAATTTATTGTTACAAGGATAATGCACCTATACACACGTCACGAAGAGTCCGAAATTGGCTTCAGGAAAACAACGTTCGTTTGTTACCGTGGCCAGCAAAAAGCCCAGATCTCAATATCATTGAAAACGTTTGGGCTTTGGTCACAAACACAATTCAAGACCAACAAGGACTACATTTCGTTGCCCAAAACCGTGACCAGTTAATTGCGGCGATTGAAAATGCATGGGAGGCTGTTGGAATCGATTATCTGCAGCATTTAGTAGCGTCAATGCCTAGACGATTGCAGGAGTGCATTGACAACGAGGGCGGTCATACACATTATTAATTTCATGTTACTGCATTAATCACTAAATTACTCTAAAAGTATTTCTTTATTAATTTTTGTTTTAACAATTTCTGACCTAATCACGAAAGTATTATAATTAGATTTTTTAAATGTAGTTTTTCAATTTTTTTTTTCTTTTTAGATTTTAGTTACTTTGAAATATCAGACCAAAGCTTTTTTTTGTTGTATATTCTAAAGCATAATATAATAAGATCAAAATTGATCAAAGCATTCTACTTATGTCATCGATGCATTGCATTAAAGTTTGACTGAACTGCAATTGTTATGTACGAAGCTCAAGTACTACTTAAAGTAGATATGCCCATTGAACTTGTAAAACCACAGTGTCCCATTTTTTGTTGCCCCAACTGTACATGTGTGTAGATTTAATTGTGTGGTTATAGTTATTAAGGTATATGTAAAAAGTGCTACCGTGTAAACGTAGTAGAGTATGAGTAATTATACTTGTGAAAACTGAAGGTGCCATTCCACAGTGACTGAGTCAGTAATAAACAATGCAGCAAGGTAGCGATAACGATGTGTTAAACGTTAGAAGTCTGCGTGTGTAAGTAGACCATTCCGCGGTATGTTCGATTATTGCGATTTATTTCAAAAAGGAAGTTTACATGTCCAGTGCACTATTGAGATCGACCATTAGAAGGAAACTAGTTCCAACGCAGTATTTCCCAGCTTTAGCAACGGAATCAACAAACAGCTCCTCAGAAATCTGACAAATTTGGGAGGATTTGCAAATAAGTATATTATTTTAATTCTTTGACGGAGCAATGGAACAGTGTTGCAACTGAGTTGGTCTACATTGCTCTTCGTGTGCGCGGTTTTAGTGTTTACAAATTGTAAAGACATTTATAATTATAAACGTTGATTAAAGGGTGAAAATGAATAGGTGGTAGTTTTATTTTAGAAATTAAAATTTCCCTTAGGTTAGGTATTCTTCTTTCTACTGTGTGTTCTATTTTAATTTGTTCAATAATCTAATCGTGTAATACCAATGTTGCATTAAATTCATTTGTCAGCTCCTAAGTATAGAGAGATTCATGTGGCGGCATCCAATATTTGTAAGGAAAGCTTATACATTTTCCACCAATACTTCTAGTATAAAGATAAACGTTACAGTTTAGCACTCAAGTGATCTTTAAATTGCATATCGTTGATTAAATAATTAATTATGAATTAAAAGTAATCCGTAACAACCTGGTACGTAACGTGGAACTTTGTAACTTTGAGAGTTAGCATATTATTTTAAAAACAAACCCGTAACAGTGTGGCATCTAAACAAGAGAGTGCTGAATTTTACGTGTAATTAATATCTCTGTTTATATGAAATATAAATAGAAAAATACACCATTTAAAAACCCAAAAGCTAAGGATTTTAATTTTACATATTTTGTAATTTGTATTAATGAGATCTACTTTACTTGTTTATACTGGGTTATACTTTCACTAAATGTTTCTGCTGTCACATAATTGTAGCATTGTCACATTCTTATCTATTTCTACGTATAGTGAACTTATGCTAGACTTTCAAGATAAGACGTAACGAGGAGAGACACAGACTTACTTTTGGTCGCATATATCCAAACGTGTTAATCTATCCGTAAGTCTCGTCTCGTTTCCAGGTATTACTATCATTAAACTAATCTCTTACACTTATAAGAGATTGATTACCGTACCTTACGTTTTACACATTAGATCTCAGATATTTGTGAAATATCCGTGATTCTCTTTTCCTTTAAAGGTTTATTTTACCAAATTTAACTAAATATTTTGTTGTATAACAATCGACGAGTATGCTGTAAGCGATATTAAACTATGGCACCTTCACTTATCTTTAATATTACATTTACCTACGTCAGTGTAATGCAAAAGTAAATAATCGAACAAGTCATTAGAAACTTAACTGTCTTTCATGAACTGTCTGCTTATACCTATTTTCCCAAATAGTTTATTTGACATTTTTAAAAGTGTTAAGTTGTTCACAACCCCCGAATTGCACTAGTCAGGAAACAAGCTTAAGGTTCTCATAGTTTTCTACCATACTATAACTCAACAAGAACCTACAAGTTAGATGTTCTGTTGTTTGTTCTTGCGTTTTCGACTAACTATATAAGTTACAAACTGTAATAAGCTTTGAGACACAAAAACTCGTTTCAATATGGATATTAAGTAAAATAGTAAAAAGCCAGTAGAATTATCTGTTAGATTCTTAATTACACTGGCAAGGGTGAATCCTGACAATAGAAAATATTGGTCAAATGAGAATACATTTACACTACATTACATTTACATTACATAATATGTGATCCGAAAGAACAAATAAATACCGCAAAAGAAACTACAACAGGAGCCTACGATACGCTCTCTGAAACAAAGGGAAAACGTATGGTAACTTGTATTATGGCACTTACACTAATCCGGCATATTTGGGTTAGAATATCAAAAGAGGTGATTAATTCTAGCAATATACGATGAATCATACAAAAATGTTTGCGACGTCTACTAGTATTAGAAATGAAACAAACTTTTAGACTTAAATTTATACTGATGGGTACCTTATAATAATACACTATAATTTTCTGAAAGTACAGAAGTAAACATTTTACAAAGTGTATAAAACATTTCTTATTAAATGCAAAGTTTGACTAAGTTTAAAGGTAGATAAACTCGTTGTATCCTAGGTTAGATATAAATGTAAAAGGATAAAGCTATCATATGTCATACCAGGATCATAACTGAGCACATTGAGTGTTTCTTCTTCGCTGTTTTATATCTTATATAAAATTTCCACTTTGTTCTTTGACACGTCATTTCATGAAACTTTATAGTTTAATAGAAATATTTTTAAAATATATTTAAAACGTATCTTAACTTATAAACTTGATTTAACGATCAATTAGTGAACAATAGACATAAACAATCCAGGCATTACAATTTAACCAGTTATTTATTTACACTATAATGTAAGCTGAAACTAGCAAACATTGTACATTAGAAGATGGACACATTAAAGTATGCACGTATAATCGTACACGTTAACGTAAACTAACTCAACGCTCATATTAAGACAATCAGTTTACATTAATGTACGTACATTAAGTACATTACAGGTACGTGTCAGACTAGTAACGTAATAAAATTTTTTAAAACGTATCGGATTTATTTCACGATACAGGTTATACATGCATGCAAATCATATGAACGTACTTTATACGCAAGTTACAATTACACGATTCAGTTACTTAGCGTTAATCGTAACGCATTTTACTTTGCACATGTGAACGTATAAGCGTTTAGTACACTGCTTATACTAGTACATAACAGCATATTCAAGATTACTAACTTTACATTAGCACGTGACATCTACATGTACACGATACAGTCACTAGCTACACGCATACATAAAACGTTTTGTATAGTAAGTAAGTACAATCATGAAATATCTGGAGGAACACGTACCTTGCACACGTACACGCATAACACGACAAGTACAATCGTACATCGTACACGATCTGTAACACAGTACATGCTCACCCGATAACGAAGAGACACATCTGTCACGACATGACACGTATGTGACAGATACAACTGCAGTCAGTAGCAGTACATCAGTACACTGTACACGTACACGTACACGTACGACGTAAGACACGTACATGTACACGTCACGCACACGTTACGACACGTACACGTACACGTACACGTCACACAGTACACGTACGTACACGACATCGACACTCGTCAGCACACGTACACGTACACGTACACGTACACGTACACGTCACAACGTACACGTACACGTACACGTACGACACGTCAACGACACGTACACGTACACGTCAACGTACACGTACTACGTACACACGTACGTACTCACGTACACGACCGTACACGTACACGTACACGTACACGTACGCACGTACAGCACGTACACGCACACGTACCTACGTACACGTACACGTACACGTACGACGTGACACGTACACGCGTACACGTACACGTACACGTACACGTAGACGCCACGTACCACGTACACGTACTACGTACACGTCACGTACACGTACACGTACACGACACGTACACGTACGTGACGACACGCACGTCACACTGCTCACGCCGCACGCACAGCACGTCACGTACGCACGCACGTCCGTACACGCACAGCACGTACGCGTACACGGACACGTACGACGTACACGTACACGTACACGTACACGTACGTACGCACACGTACACGTCGTACACGTGCACGCTCGTCGTCACGTCAGCCGCGTCACACGTACACGTAAGCGACGTACACGTATCACGTACACGTACACGTACGCAGCACGTCGCATGCTCACGCGTCACGTACGTCACGTACGACACGTGCACGGTACGACACGTACAGTGCCACGTACACGCGTACACGTACACGTACACGTACGACGTACACGTACACGTACACGTACACGTACACGCTACTCACGCTACTACACGTACACGTGCACACGTACACGCGTACACGTACACGACACACGTACACGTACACGTACGCACGTACGTCACGCACGGTCGACGACGTACACGTACACGTCACGTCGTACACGTGGCATTACGACGTACACGCACGTACGACCGTACACGTACACGTACACGTACACGTCACACGACACGTACGTACACGTACACGTACACGTACACGTACACGTCACGACGACGTACACGCACGTACGACGTCACGTACACGTACACGTACGCACGTACACGTACACGTACACGACACGTACACGTACACGACGTACACGTACACGTACGTAGCACGTACGTGACACTACACGTACACGTACGTTCACGTACACGTACACGTCACGTACCGTACACGCACACCCGTTCATGCTCACCCGCACGCACATGCAGACACACTCGCTCACGCACACGCACGGTAAGGACACGTACACGTACACGTACACGTACACGTACACGTACACGTACACGTACACGTACACGTACACGTACACGTACACGTACACGTACACGTACACGTACGTACACGTGCACGTACACGTACACGTACGCGTACACGTGCACGTACACGTACACGTACACGTACACGTACACGTACACGTGCACGTGCACGTACACGCACACGCACATGCACACACACACGCACACGCAAGCGCACAATCACGTACACGCCCACGTACAATCTCACGCACACGTACACGCAAAAGCTTACGTACACGTACACGCACACCCGTACATGCTCACCCGCACGCACATGCAGACACGCACGGTAAGGACATACTGAGTAGGTGGTAATTTTCTTTATCTACTATAAGTAAATTTTATTTTTCAAAATGACCGTGTTAAATTAAAAGGTATAAAAAATAAAAGATTATATAAAATATTAAAATAAGCAAGGTATGGAAAAACATTATTACGGGTCTGACTTATAATAAGCTAGAAACAAACCCAATAAGTATTATAAGAGTGTGAGGGAGACATAACCTTACCGATGTTGTTACGTATTTGCTTGTAGGTACAAAATATGAACTACTTAAGTCTCCTTCAATCTAGCTTCAACATTTCTAACGAAATCAAAGCAATTAGGATGATGTTGAAAAGTCGTATGTTCTTTGAAACTATTAAGTAAATACTTTACACTTAAACATTAAATGATAGTGCCTCAAACATCGAAGTTTTTTGTAATTGCGAATTTATGACATGGTTCGGTTACTACTCGTAAGAAGGACCAAGAAGAAATTTGGGAGAGCTACAAACAAGAACATCAACTTTTACATTGATAGTATAACTTAAGTTAATGGTTTAACCTTAGCATTATAATTCTTATTGAAAAAGCAACTATTTTTAAAAATGAACGGAATACACTTTTTTCAAAACTCTACTTTATAAGATTTTCGAAAAAACCTCCTCCTTGCACAAGACAGTAACCCAATCTGTGATAAAATTCAGTTCGACTGTTTTTTAACATTTCTTGGGTGATGCTGTTTAAAGAGTCTGTAATTTTGACACGAAGTTCGTCCAAATTGTTAACACGTTCATGCCTTTGTCCATAAATTTTCTGGTATGCGTATCCCCAAACAAGAAAGTCGTTCGGCGTGATATCAAGTGAGCGAGTAGGATATTTAAAAGTACCTTTTCCACTAATAATACGATTAGGAACGTAGTTTCAAAAAACTGTTGAACTCTTATTGCAGTAGGATCATGGCAGCTATCTTCTTGATACCAAATGTCATCAAAATTTATGTTGATGCGTTGAACAGTTGGAACTATCTGGTTTGTCAACAGTTCCTAAATATTTGTCCGCATTCAAGTTTCCGTTGTTAAAAAATGGACCAATTATGGAATTTCATAATATTCCTGCCCACACATTAACTTTTTGGGGTTAGTGTATCCGATAAGGTATACTTATGTGTTTGTTTTACCGAAAGTAACCAATAGCGACAGATGGATTGTGATGGCCATGTAAGTTAAAAGAACACTCGCCGGTAAACAAAATATTTTCAATAAAACTGTCGTTTTCATTACCCCGATTCATCATATCTTCACAAAATTACATACGCTTTTGATGATCTTCTGGAAAAATTTCTTGTGTAGTTTGCAACTTATAGCAACGGTATTTATTCCTTTTCAAGGTATTGCGAACTGTTCTTGTTTCAATATTCATTTCTTCAGCAATTTTTGTACTATTGCACGGGAAATTAGTTTCTGCCAAACTGCACACTGCAATTTCTTGGAGTTCGCGCTCTTCGTTTAAGTTACGACCAGGATGCTCGCCATCATTACCATCAATGCTACTGCATTTTCTACAATTATTTAAACATCCACACCTTTCAAATTTATAAACAGTACGCATAATCGTACTTTCTGATGGAATTGGCCTGTTTTCAAAGGAAAATGCATACCTGCCCGTTATCTCTTGTGCAGTGCTTCCTGAAAGATACAATTCAATAATGAGTATTTTTTCTTCAGTAGAATACATGAGTATTGTGTCGGACTTGCAAGAACACTGACTTTCAATTCTCGTTGACAGTAGCAATTAAATGTGTCATTGATACTAGCCTACTCAAAATATGCGTGTATGGCATCAGCGCTTTTAGTTAGTTTGTGGTGTATTCTATCTCAGTTCGCACATGAACTGATTGTACTGTCTTTGTTTTACTTAATACAAGTCAGACTTGCGATAATATCTTTCCATACCAGTATATATATATATATATATATATATATATATATATATATATATATATATATATATATATATATATATATATATATATATATATATATACAGGTGAGGCATCTAAGCTCCGTACGTTTGTATACGAAAAATGGTAAAATATTTTTGAAATCTTTTTTTTAATTATCGTGTAGGTTCATTAGGAGCACGTTTTAAAATTATTTTCGAATATGCAGGGTGGTCCATAAAAATATTACGCATCAAAGTTATGAAAATTTAAATGGAACACTATATATATATGATGGCATATTTCGATACTGTGGACTAAACAAAGGTCACTTACTGTTATAGTCCCTATACCTAGCTCCACCTGTTGTGATATTTCATTATTTGTGAGAATGTAGATCGAAATTCAAAAGAACTTTCTGTTTTACGTACTCGAGGATTTTTTTTCAACTGTTTTTCATTGTTTACTGAAAGCATCAAACTTTAAAATCCACCAAAGTTATTATCACAAATTTATACTGAGTGTGTAAAAACTCAGTTATGATTTTGACCAACATTAAATCCTTATTTTAAATGGAACACCCCGTATTTATCACCATATTTTTATTCTAATTCTAATTCCCTACAAAACTATATTAGAGTTCCCTATACTTACAGATTTTTTGTAATTAGGATTTTCTAATTTAATCATTAATTTTATGTCATTTTTTACTCGATTTTTTATGAGCAGGTTTTGATGAAAAGCTTTTATTGCTCGAGATAATCCAACCGTTTGACTAGGCTTTCCTTAACAATGACTGGGTAAATAGCAAAAACATTGTTTTATTGAACAAACACAGCTTAACAATGTCTGAAAGACGTTAATAACTGGGTAAATAACAAAAACATTGTTTTATTGAACAAACACAGCCTATCAGGATACATTTGTGCGTAAACCCTAGATGCTAGCAGGCAATTATCATTGCATTTCCCAATTACTAAGATCATGTCGCACTTTTCAATTCGAGAATAGCAAGCCATTTTAAATAGTAGGTACCCACCTAATAAAACTTATTCTCAAAGTTGATGAGCTAAAATGATTTAACTTTAACACGAACTATGACTTTTCAATAAATTCGTTTATTTTATGTGACAGTAAGACCGTCAAAGCCTGCTTTCAAGAACAAATTGCATGAAATTATTATTGGAATAGAAAATCCTAAATTACAAAAAATCTGTAAGAGATAGGTATAGGGAACCCTAATACAGTTTTGTAGGGAATTAAAATTAGAATAAGAATATGGTGATAAATACGGGGTGTTCCATTTAAAATAAGGAAGTTAATTGGCTTTAATGTTGGTCAAAATAGTAACTGAGTTTTTATACACCCAGTATAAATTTGTGATAATAACTTCGGTGGATTTTAAAGTTTGATGCTTTCAGTAAACAACGAAAAACATGTGAAAAAAATTCCTCGAATACGCAAAACAGAAAGTTCTTTTGAATTTCGATCTACATTCTCACAAATAATGAAATATCTCGACAACAGGTGGAGTTAGGTATAGGGACTATAACAGTAAGTGACCTTTATTTAGTCCACAGAATCGAAATATGCAACCATATATAGGATGTTTTTTCCTTCGCTTTGTTTTCGATTTAATTGCTATGACAAAAATGATTCGAATTAAAAATCCATTTATCTAATGAATTTAAGTTGGCATTCCATTTTATTTTTGCAAATGAAATATGTACATTCTGCAGAATTCATTTTAAGTGCATTTTCCTCTAAAGCGGAACCATTTATCGATATACAATAAGAGTACCTTTTTTAAGGAAAATAAAATGATCTTCCAGAAATGTTAACAAGTCTTTCAAAATATTTATCCACAAAAAAAAATAGAGCAGAATCCAGAAACATGAGTAAGGTGTTGGTGGCGCCTTCTATCTTTTACATTGAAAGTAAATAGATATTCATGTTTGTCTATCCGAAAAAATCCCCTGTACCAAGTTTAGACAAGATATCTCGAAAAATTAGACAGCTATCGAAAAAACGTGAAATAAAAAATGCATCATTGAGAGGTCACAACTTTTTAAGAATAAAGAATTGGACTAAGGTAAGTTGGTCCAAATGGTGTACACATAGTAAAGGATTAACTCGAGTGGAACTTAAACCCACGACAATTTCTATAATTATTTCGTATGGCAAATAATAATTAATCAGTCACGTGTTGTTATGTGTGAATTTCAGGTTCACATGACATACACAAAAGTTGACTGTCATTCTTCATTCTGAATAAAAATTATAATACATCGTAACTAGGGAAGCACATACAGTTTAAGTTTGAATCGATTGAGACTGCCTCCTCGATAGCTTAGTTGGAAAAGCCCTACTCTAGCAAAGTGGAGTCGTGGGTTCAAGTTACACCCGAGTTAATGTTTTACTGTGTGCGTTGGTTGAATGATTGAATATTGTATAAAGAGCTTGTGATTTGAAAGAATTAAATTTAATTGAAAAACAATATCTAGGTAAAGCGCCTACAGAGACGATGATGCGTGCTACCCCTTGGACACTTTATTTTTAGGAACGCGAATAAGTGGTATTCTAATATTGCAATAAAGTGTTAATATGTTTGTATTTTATTGGTGTAAATGAGTTAGGGTTTAATAATGGAGTCAATGAGTCAATGGGAAACAGCATTGAAGTGTATGTGTAATGTATATGAATTTTGCGTAAAGAAATTTCGCAGATATGGGAAGTTATCATAAAAAATTGAATATGGTTTTAAATAATTTATTGAGTGAATTTCATTTTCGTTTGCGTTGGTGCCGTTTCACATTTTCTTCTGGGCAAAGACAATTGTCATTTAAACCCCTTAGGAGTGGTTGAACTTGATTTAGGGGGATTTGGTTTTTTATAGAAAAGTTGGAGAAAGATTGTCAGCCAGCCTTTGACTAGGCGAGCGGTCTTGATTGATTTCGGAAAAATAAGTATAACAATCTGTACCAATTTACGTTGTAATACTGTTGAAACATTGTTTGTTTACTGCCATACCCCATTCTAGGAATGCAATGTTAAAAACGTTTACAAGTTAAGTTTATTCTGTATTAAATTGGAAATTGTTATGAAATTTTTCTAAAAATTTAAGTAATGTAGTTAAACAGATTTGAAATACACTGCAGATATTGTACTAAGTGATTATTGGGTATTGGGCATATCAACCATGTCATATAAAGAAATGAACGCGTCAGTAAAAGAAGCTTTTAAAGTGATACTTATAACTAGGTATAAGTTTTGGTTATTACAAATTAAAAATTAAGGCTGTATTAAATACTGTTAGTGCTAATGCAGATACATGTGCGTTCGTTATCGATGTGAAACCAATTAAGTGTCTAGACAATTAGGAATCTGATCACGAAGTGAATTGAAATATAAAGTTCAGTTAACAAAACAATAAACATTGAAGAAATGCATTCAAAAGAGATTGCATTAATAATAAAAGTGTTGAAGTACGGTCGTGTTCTTGAAACATTTGATAATCAAGAAGAGCATGATACGATAGTATTACATTTTGTCATACAAATTCAATACAAGCGGAAGAACGGTATTTCGAACGGTTTGTTGATCCTCGACAGCCTTCCCTACGTAGGTTTAGGAGACTGTATGATAATTTGGGAGAGTATGATTCATTCTGTAACCCAAATAATATTTCAAGAGGTATTAATGAAGAATTAGAGGAGAACGTATTGGCACGTGCAATACAATATCCATCGATTTCAACCCGATAAATTGAAATGGAAACAGCCATATCACAACCCTCGTCATGGTAAACAGGAGACCCCAAGCTAAGCTTGGGTTTATTGTTTGTTGCGACATCATTGGTTCAACAATTCTTAGTCCGCACATTTTTTATGGGAACAATAACTGTTGATCGTTAGTTTCACTTTCCGCAACACGGTTTTGAAAAAATGTTAGATGAATTACTCTTACACACATGTTGTATGCTCGAATGGTTTTAATACAATGGGGAACCACCATATAAAATCATTTAAACGAAAGGAATAAGTTGCATTGTCATTTTGATCCCCTGATTTGTGGTTTAGAACTTTATTTATGGAGAATGGTAAAAGAGAAGGTATCTCAAAGGTTTTAAGACACAGTAGGTCACGTAGCTGCTGTATAAAACTTTGTCAATATTAATAGACGTTCTGTTACAAAAGCAAGTTCGGTAAGGTGTAACTTCACCATTAATCATAATGGTGGACCTTTTGAACATCTCTGTCTTAAGTATTTTTTTTTACTGTAACAACGATGTTTTAGTATTATTTTATGAATGTCGTAATTTACTTTGTTGTTACTCTTTGATTGTTAGTTTCTCAGAATTCCTTATTTAAAATACGATAGCATCAACATTGTAACGCTTCACACCAGAACATGTGTACATCTGAAATAGAAATTAGTGGCTCAGGACGAATAAACGCGATGTGCTCATTATCACACTTAAACCACCACCAAATTTAGAAAATGTGAGGTTAGTGTACACGTTAAGTGTTTTTTGGTCCATATATTACAAGCCATAATAAATTATAGCTGCATATATAACTAATGACCTACATACAGTACACATTCGAAATCAAAAAACGTTTGTGATTTTTTTTTAATATAATAATAAAACAGCTATCGCCATTGAGTTCTATTTTTAGTAAGTTTATAAAAAAAATTCAAAAAACGTCGAAATATGGGTTATTTACCAAAATAGTTATATCTAGGAGTATATCTTTGGAGTCGTTGAAAACCGGCCTTGTTCCTATATATTCATGATTAAAGAAGTGATTGTGTCAGCTCAAGGATACAGACAAAATAACAAAGATCCTATACTATTAAGCACACAGTAACCAACAATTGTTTCCTCTGTACATTTTTTGTAAAGTCTGACAAACCTGCATTCGCAGAGAGGATTGATACAAAAATTATTTTGGCGGGTTATCCAGTTAGCCATACATTTGTGCTAAAAACAAAAAATCATTAAACTGCACTGGTATAAGCAATAGTAATAGAAATGGTTTTAATGAACGAACAGAAGTTCAACATAATTATAATTAACCGTATTCATTAAAGCTAACGTTTAAAGGGCACACAGTAAAATATTAACTCGGGTGTAACTTGAACCCACGACCTACACTTTGTTACAGTAGGGATCTTCCAACTGAGCTATCGAGGAGGCAGTCACAATCGATTCAAACTTGAACTGTATGAACTTCCCTAGTTACGATGTATTATAATTTTTATTCAGAATGCAGAATCACAGTCAACTGCTGTGTATGTCATGTGAACCTGAAATTCACACATAACAACACGTGACTGATGTTTAATTTTTATTTGCATTAAGAAATAATTATAGAAATTGTCGTGGGTTCTGCATTCTTAAAAAGTTGTACCTTTTAATGATGCATTTTTTATTTCACTTTTTTTCGATAGCTGTCTAACTTTTCGAGATATCTTGTTTGAACTTGGTACAGGGGAGTTTTTCGGATAGACAAACATGAATATCTATTTACTTTAAACGTAAAAGATAGTATATCGATAAATGGTTCCGCTTTAGAGGAAAATGCACTTAAAGTGAACTCTGCAGAATGTACATATTTCATTTGCACAAAATGTAATGCCAACTTAGTCTAGTAGGTATCCATCATAGTACCGTAATTCTGATTTGACTTCTCATAAAATATCTTTGGTGCGCTTTTTACGTTGTTTTGCTTGATGATTGCTGTTTTGAGTATTTCATTGTTCAAGTATTAGATTTCTGTTTTAAGAATGCCGCGACATAATTTGTTGTCAAATAGTGAAGAGGGTGATATGGTGGCAATTTACGCTTAACAAAATTTCAATGAACGTGCTTCGGCCAGAAATTACGGAAATACTTTCCCATATTGTAGACAACCAGACAGAAATTTATTTTCAAGATTAAAAATCATTATTAATTTTATTAAATACACAAATTAAAAGTTTACCTCAAGTAGGATTTGAACCTACGACCTGTACCTTGCTAGAATACCGCACTAACCAACTGTGCTCTCGAGATAAGCCCCAATCGATGTAAATTTTGCCTTTATGTATGTAGAACTGATGTAAATTCTAAACATAATGAGATTAAAATCAAATTATTTATATTAATGGAATGTGAGTTTGGGATATTGCAGGCTTTTGGGACCTTTCCTTCTGGGAGTACATAAAAACTTTAGTACATTCTGCTGCAGTGATTAATACAAGAGCTGGACTATATCAAAAAATTGTTGCAGCTGCAAATGCAATTAAAAATCTGCATCCATCGTTTATTGCAGTAAGAAGGATTTTTTTAAAAGATGCCACAGATGTATTGGTATATAGAATTTAATGGAATACCCCAAGAAATGAGGTATACTTTAAATTAATTACAATAAGTTAGCCGACCAATAATTACAGTGAACTAATGAACGACAATTTACGTGTCAATTTTATTGGATACATTCTTTTGTCGTGAGTCATTTTTCCGCCACGTCCTTTTATCACGAACGTCCTTTTTCCCCCCGTTAAATTAATGAACTTAAAAAATACGAATGAACATGAAGAAAGTTAACAGACGTTTAATATTATGTGTTACACGATCCATTTCAGATTTAAAATTTTTGGGGTTTAAGTTTATAAGGTGTGACTTTTAGGTAGACATCTGAGTGAGCCTTGAAAATACGTCTTCCATAAATCAATGTGTGGTGGGTTTTATAATTTTTTCAGATTCGAATTGCAAGAAAAAAATTATTTCTTTGTTATCTAAACAAAGTGATCAGCTTTTCCCCGCTAATGTATTCCAATCCTCTCGCGACCAGCTTCATACTTACACGTTCTGCGTTGAGTGTGGTTTGCGGCAAGATTACGAAACCCAGTTACCGGCAGTGAAGCGTCGGGATTCGTGAACATGTATGTTCAACCCAAATTAACAAATTTCGGGTGTGTTGGTTACTTAACTAGTGATCTATGTCTAATATGTTAATTTGGTTCTATTAATAGAATTTAATTAATTCCTGGATAGTGACCACATAGGTTACGTCTCCCAGGTTAAGTGTGATTTGTAAGGTATAAGGTGTCTAGAGAAAAAAAATCTCCTGACCCGGAAGAAGAAGCCTAGTCTGTGGCAACTGATGACGTCAAAGATGGAATTTGCTTAGATCAAAGGATATATTGCTCGAATCCGACACCAATCAGATTAAGCAAATTGTTTGTTTTCTAGGGCTTTAACGGACAAGAAGGTTTCTTTAGGTAGGCGTTAAATGCAACCTGAATAGCTCGGAATTAGATTATTGGTGGAAAAAAGTAAGTCGTTTGTGTGATGGAAGAATAATGTAGCTACCGTGCCCTGAAAGACTCCTGCGTTAATTTTGAATATGTTATAGGAATGTCCATCGAGTACGGTGTAGGTATTTCGATTAGATAGAAAATCTACATACAGGCAAATCGTTTTAGGGGTAGATCATAGACTGGAGGCTTGTTAAGAGGCATAGTGTACAAAACCTTATCGAAGTATATGTTAGGGCAAAAACGCATAATACCCCAGAAAACTCGTTAGAATTGTTCCAGATGTGGAGGACATAGCT
>JARFJB010002166.1:665000-672500 GCA_036346205.1 Vesta saturnalis | reverse complement strand
GGTATGCATTTTTTTTGGTAAATTATAAAAAATTACTGTAGGCACAGATTTTCAACTTTCTTCTTAGGTTATGTTATGGTAACGAAAATAATATATAGTACAGTCAAATTAGCTTGCAAACATGCGTTGCTTCGGAATAAATAGCCAATAAATGAATTTTCGGAAAACCTTCTGAAAATTACTGCTAACCACACGTATACTATACCACAATATGGTAAACGTCTTAAAAAAGATATGGGATCAACTTCGTAATTAATAACATTGTCATAAGAGACATTAAAAGAGTTAAAAGAAATTAAAATTGTGTTAGTAGTTTAATAAACTTAACGGAGGCCATTAATAATTTAACAAAGGCAATTAAGGAACACAAGTGATTTATAAAAATATGTTTTATATAATTATTTCTATACTTATTACATTATATAAAATATTGATTTATAACTGTGTTTTGCACATTTCTACCTTCCCTCAATACATTTACAGCAGGTGCTATAGGAACTTCTACTTCACCATATATTGGTACTCTTGCCATTATACCAATGCGATAATCAATTTTGCAACGACTTCAGGACAGTATCTTGCTATTCTCTCTTTTAAAATGCACCTAAATCGCATTTTAAAGTTCCAATACATCTTTCGATGCAATTCCTAACCGCTATATGGGCTGTATTATACCTTGCTTTTGGAGTGCCTTCAATTGCATTTGCTGCAAAATAGATAAAACAATAATTAGGTACACCAAAACTATATAAAGTATGTATGTATTTAAAGAATATAATGAAAATAGTTAAGAAGTTACCTATAGGAGTAAGTAGATACGGTTGAAGGGGGTAACCTGAATCTCCAATCAGCCAAATGTTGGTTTCTCCTTGATTCCTTAGGTGTATAAGATAATCTTGTATTCTAGAGTTCCTCCAAATAAAAAAGTCGTGGGTAGATCCACCATAATTAGCATTGACATTTAAAATTAACAAATTGCTGTCTCAAATAAGTTGAACGTTTAAAGAATGAAAACCTTTTCTGTTTGAAAAATTATGTTCTTCATGTATCGGTTTTAACATGGCTATATGTGAACAATCAATAGCTCCAATTACACCTGGAAAACCCCACCGTCTCATGAAATCGGCTTTTATTAAATTTCTGTTTTCCACATCGCTTGTAAATTTGATGTATGTTTCACTTAAATTTAGGATAGCATCTGTGACTTCATGAATGCAACGATGAATACCAGTTTGACTCAATCCAAAATTAAAGTCTTGGCCAATACAACGCTGATAGCTTCCAGAACCGTAAAATCTCAAACAACTTAATATTTTACATTCCGGAAAAATTACTCGTGCTGTCCTACCTTGAGGTAAATGTGGCGTTAGGTTTCCTATCAACGTCGTGGCACAATCCTTTGTTAGGCGGAATAATTCGATAAATCTTCGTTCAGGTATATTAAAAGGATCGGAAGAGTCTGTAATATGCCGTCTATAAAATATGTCTGCTATTATTATTTATTCTTTCTTCGTCAACAATTGCGCATCTTATTAATTCATTATGCAACTTATTCTACTTATATTTATGTAAAACCGATCGGTTATAAAACGAAACAGTTAATAGAACAATTAACCTTAAATTAATACACACAGACACACACACTCTCACAAGCACACACAAGTTTTAAACGCCATTCTGACATAGATCACTGTTTTGTTTTTACAATGTTGCCTGTTTTCGTTATGACTGTATGAAAAAGGTTGCATAGTTACCCTAAATAAATTATAATTCATTTCTTTTAATGTTTAAGTTAGCATCTAGATGTCTACTAGTCTTCTGTTTGTCCTGAAGTTTTAAACGTCTGTTTGACATAGATTATTGTTTTTCTTTTACAATGTTGCAAGCTTACGTGATGAGCTTATCATAAAAGGGATATACAGATATAAATATTCTAAAAAAATGTTATTAAAATTATTTCATTTCTTTTAATTTCCAGTTTGTAGGTTGGAAGGTCGTGTGGTGTTCCACACCAGATATGTAACTCATACAATGAACACCTACATTTTACATGTGAAAGAGAGACAAATAATTGTATTCCATCCTTAGATATGATGGTTCATAGGAATTCTAATAACACTCTAATCACAGAATGGTACCGTAAGCCTATTTTTAGTAACCGATGTATTAGTTTTTATTCAAATCATTCATATCATAAGAAAACAAATCTTATTGTTGCTTTAAAGAGAAAAGCAACCAACTTGTCCCACCCTTTTTTTAGACACAAAAGTTTACGTCTATTAAACGAAATTTTATTAAAAAAATTCTGTCCATTAAAATTACTTAATAAAATACTGTTTAATATTACCCAAATTTTTAATAATTCTAATTCTCCAAATAAAATTATTCCTAATGATGAAATTAATACTAATCTAGCTACCAATATTTCCTACGTGTTGTTGCCACTTATCCCTAATTTAACTCTATAACTTATAAAAGTATTTAAAAACATGGAAGGTATTAAAATTACTATCAGAAACACTAAAACTCTTTCTTGTCTATACACAAAAATTAATACTCCTTTATTAACCTTAGAACGGTCTAATATTGTGTAATAGTGTACTCCATCCCTTGCGTTAATTGTGATAAATGTTATATAGGACAAACTTCTAGGAATTTATCAGATAGAATAATATCTCATAAAAGTGATGCTAAAAGGAAAATCCAGTCATTTGCCCTAACTGAACATGTTATAAACGAACATCATTGCACGAACGATTGTTAAAATCCTAAAACAAGAAAATATTTTATCTAAGAGATTATTTTTAGAAATGGTGTGTATTAATAACTGCAGAAACAGTTTAAACAAAAACTCAAATATTGATAAGCTTCGTAATATCTACAGCTATACTCTTTCGTTTGAAATTAAACTAGATTAATGTTTAGTTTTTCTTTGTTTTCTCTTAATGTTAAATCGTTTTAATATCAGTTAATGTTAACATATTCATTTTTTTTTACTTATCCTAAATCACATTACTTTCTTTCGTCATATTGTCACTTTGAAGTTTTGTAGTTATTGCTATTACTATTAAACTTCTTTAACACTTTGCCTACTTTTTATAATCCTCACGAAAGTAAGGTATTTTGAATAACATTATAGTTTATTCCATTTCCTGTTTAGGCTCGAATATGGGCAGTTATTACTTTGTTATGCACCATTAGACTTACAGAAATTGATTAATTGTTTTAGTAATGAATTCTAAACAATTAGTATATGTTATTGTTTATTCATCCTTCGAATTGGCTGTTCCATGTAATAGTTGTTTTGTTCTATATTTGATTGATGTTAATTACCTAACGGTTCCATTTCAATTGAAATAGTATACAATGAATAAAAACCATAGAAAATACCTACGTTTTTATGTTTAAATGTTTAATGGCATTATGCACAACACATACGTTTATGATACAATACATTAACATGTTTTTAAGAGGAGACGATTCCATTTCCATTTCACGATATACTTCATCTACGGTGTATGAACATATGATGCAGTTTAATATTTTGTTTAATGTTATCCACCTACATTAAGACTATATCTTAAGGCAACACATCTCGTCCTAGAAATTGAAATCTGATTATACAGTTGGTCTTCGTAATAAACGTTGCTTATGTAAAATTGTATAAGTACCTTTTTTTAAAAATAAATGTTATTTTATAAGATTTGTTCAAACTAATAACTGGTTTTAAAAATTTTATATAATGATTTCAGAATGAGTATACTGTTGCTATGCGGATTCCCAAAAAAGTTGTGTGGACGAAAAATTTATGAGGATTTATCGGGCTGAATGGATAGAGGCATTTTCTTCCAACCTAGTGGGATATTTGGATCATGACACATTGAGCAACTATATCGCGCAAATAAGGCAACATAGAAATTGTATAGATGAGTGTTTGTGGAAAAATAGTTTTTTCAAAGAATAATTTTACAAAGGTAACTTATTTTATGCCACTGACAATTTTACGTATCATACAATATCAAGAACTATAGTGTTCCATCCTAAAATGAAAATATTTGTCTATTTAAAGAATTGTTTCAAAGCCAAATTGTAAAAAATAATAATTTGAACACGCTACTAATTCACCAGAGATGACAGGAGTTTCTTAAAAACAAAAACTTCCAATTCAATATCATGACATTGATTAGGAAAGGTCTAGTACTCCAAAACATTGTGATTTACTTTCTAATAGTATACGTGGTATTATATGCGTTCCCTCCAACTGCAGCCAAATAAACGTAATGATCAGTCTGATTACTGAGAAAAATGGTTTGAAATTTGGACATGTATACGTATATAAGTCATTGAATCAAAACAAGTACAAACTTTTACAGGAAATTTTACTTCCGATGAAGGATATAGGTTACTTTACCTTCAGTGATAATCAAGATGTGATTGAGCCTAATTGTGCAAAATCAAATTCTATTTATCATCGATGATATCGCTTGTGAAAAGCAAAATAACATAAGGGCATATTTTTCTATGGGTAGGCATAACGATATTGACTGTTTCTATTTGGGCCAAACTTACAGTAAAATTTTAAAACATTTAATTCGTGATAATGCAAATCTAATTATATTATTTGAGCAACATGAATTAAACCTAAAATATGTGCATGAGGGTCATATAAGCCCCACGATAAGCATGAAATGGTTTCGGGACATGTGTTCAAAGTGCTGGGTAGATCAGTTTAGTTTCATGGTTATAAACAAGTATGCTGAAGTTAATAATGGGCGTTATAGGAAAAGGTTTGATGAATATATTATACCTTAAACTTACTTACCCCCTTTAGGTATAAACAGGTGTTTTTTTAGTGGAAACAGCTATCAGTTCAGGGTAAATTGGGACCTATTCAGTGAACCCGTTTTACGACACACTATGTAATACCTTAAACTGCTTTCAGTAGTTTAGTAGTTACTGATTCGGTTAGGTATTGACAGCAATCTGTTTAGTGTAAAGAGTTATCTATTCAGGGTAAACAGCTAACTGTTGAGTGTAAACAGCAATTTTTCTATCAAATAATGTCTTAATAATTATAACTTTGACTTTATAACACGCCAGTTATAAAACACTCATCAGGAATAACTATATGTATTAATTTATGAAATGGTTGTTTATTAAAAAATCATTTCATTATGTATTTACTGCACAAAAAGTGTACATTCGCAAAAGCACAATTACAAGTGGTTTGTGTATGAAAGAAACAAACTGTTTTCATGTTTGATAAAGCCGGTTGCTTTTCAATTTCTGTAACTCGTTATTTCAATATTTTTCGAATGTAATCGGCTTTTTCTCGCCCTTTAACGTACACATCATTTTTTACAAATATTAGTTCACGAAGTCTATGTGAAAAAATATGTGCAGAGATATATCCAGATCTCTATTTGATATAGTGATGATTATTAATTAACCAGGTGGCTTGTCGTTGAAATTCCATATCTAAGACGTACCACGGAAATGGCGGTTTGAACACAAAATGGACAGCTTGATTTCAATTTCATATTACTAGCTCGGTAGGTGTAAATACGTGTATTGTTGTTTTGAGTCCTTGTACATCTACTATTACAAGCATCGTCTCTGTAAGGTGACCCCGTCCCTAAATTTTGAAAACTACTTATGAGTACTCGCAAAATATACGCACAATTTTGTAAGAGCAACCATGTTTTCCAAAATCGATTGGAATTTTCTTTTCTGCGCAAGTGTCATTTATTTATAACTTTTAACGAATATAACTAATATATAATTTCTATTCACAACAAAATTAATTTACTTTAGGTTTACAATAAAATTATTCATCACGATTGCAATGTATAGACTGACATACCACTGCTCTTTATCTACTTATAGACCAATAAATTGCATTCAAGGTCAAAATAAAACCACACTTACAGTGTTGTCATCTCTCAAGTCATGTGGTGTTGCACAACGGGTACGCGTTCTTGACCTTTTTTGAGCTGTTTTGACTTGTATTGATACTGTAACGAATGATTAAAAGTAATACCAGTACTGGGAGACTTTTATGAACATTTATGTAAAAGATAAAAACAATTTCCGTAAACAGATTCAATATCTAGATTTCTAAGAACAGACCGTATGCAGTGGTAGCAGTGAGTGGGTTTAACGTCAAGCTTTGAGTGTTAGTCAGTTGATTCGGATGGGATTGGTATTATTTGTATATACGATAAAAGCCATATTGAAAATCCCATTTCATTACCATCGCTGAATGATGCGGGAAACCGATACCAGTTCTTGGGAAACCGCTAACTGTATTTGAGAAACAGAGGCCTCATTTTGGGAAGCAGATCCTGTTATTGGGAGAGAGACCCCTGTTTTAGGAAATAGACACCGTTTTGGGAAACCGACCCTGTTTTAGGGAAACTACCTCATCCTGAGGCCGCTCCTGCTTAGGACAGTAGTATTATGTACTAATATTGTAACGAACCGCAATTCCTTACAAAATTTTTTTGATTAATTAATTATTTAACAATCAGCCCTCGTAAAAGAAATGATGTAAGATTTCTCAGTATTCAAACACCTGCAAGAGTTGATCTAATATTTCTTAGTATTCCGTATGACTCAGTACCTAACTTAATATTTCTCATTATTTATTTCGTTTGATTGCACAACAAAAATTAATCTGTTTCCACTCCAACGTAGATTTCATAAAACATTGAAAGTTTTATACGTCAGAGTAATCTCCGCCAATTACAGAAAGGATTCCCCCAAACGGAAGCCACCACCGCCTACCTAGAGTCCTCTATAAAAACCGCGACGCGCACCTTTTGAAGGGAAGTGAAGTAAGTATTACTACTTCAGTAAGTAGTAACCGTAGCCGTATCCGCAGCCGACCAGCAGCCGGAGTAGAAGAGTTCCGTCGCGCCACTTTTACGCATTCCGCCGCCGAGAATTATTTAGTTGGTTTCACCAACTCCTGTATTAGTTAGTCCGGTTGACTAACTCCTGTTCCCGAGAATCTGCACGTGACGATCGCGTTAAAGTAAATCGCCGCCGACCTAGTGATAGCCACCGCGAGTTTAGCTCCTTGTATTTGCAGAACGCGCATCGCGAACCTTTTGTAAATAAATAGCTATCTTCGATCTTTGTGATTAAGCACACGTAAGTCTGTAGAGTAATTCAGAACCTACATACACACACAAAACCCCCAGACCGCTACGGGCGAGGCCCCAAGGTAGTCGGGAGAACAACAATACACACACAAAACCCCCAGACCGCTACGGTCTAGGCCCCGTGGTAGCCCGGCATGTATAGGACACACATACATACAAAACCCCCAGACCGCTACGGGCTAAGTAGGACCGTATAGACCTGCAGCTTTTATCATTTACCTAATTACTAACCACCTAGACGTTTACCTATGTCAAAAGGCAAAAAACCAATTTCATTAGAGCCGCGCTCGATGCATCCCATTGCTACGGTTTATATAATCCTTGACTCGAGTAC
>JARFJB010002166.1:647500-660000 GCA_036346205.1 Vesta saturnalis | reverse complement strand
TTTGTAGTACTTTCAATAAACTTTACCTTAAAAATTCTAAAAATAAACTTTGACCTTGACGCGGGGACCGTGTACTTGTACGGTGGTCAAGGATCAAACGTGTATTACTACTAAACACAAAATCTTACATCAGTGCAACAGCATTTTGTTGTGCATTATGTACTTTTATAAACCTACCACCGTTCATAATCTGTCAAACATTTGACATTTCTGTGAAGTAAAATACTTTATAGCTGTAGAGTCCACATTACGAATTTTTCCAAAGCTGAAATGGTTGATAGTGTTTTGCTTTGTGCCATTCACATAGAAATTGTTTGTTGTAAGTAGGATTTATGCACAAACTTATCCTGATAGACCACACGCAAAAGTAGCTTGTTTCACAGAATTGGTGAACAGATTTATGAAAACTGGTAGTGTAAAGTACTTAAAGCGGGAGAAATAGAAAACAACTATAAACGAAGACAACCAATTGTCGGTGTTGGTGTCTGTAACTGAAAATCTCTACCCCACTCAAAAGGGTGTTGCAGAGAAATTAGTATCAGTGAAAGATCAGTACAACGGATTTTGAAGCAGAAGAAAGCACATGTTGACCATATTCACTTCAACCAGAAACCTACTCATCCAGATTTCGAGAGACGCATCGCATTTTGTAATTGGGCGAGGGAATAAATTGAGAAAAGCCCATGTTTCTTTAATGCTGTTCTGTTTTCGGACGAGGCAACGTTCCACAAAAATAGACAAGTCAACCTTAAAAATTTCCATTATTGCTCAACTACGACCCAAAAATGATTATAGAAACTAATTACCAACATCGTTGGTCTTTGAAGGTTTGGGGTGTTATAATGGGAGATCGTATCAGACCACATTTTTTGAACATCACTTGAATGGCTCTATTTACTTAGACTTTCTTCAAAGTCGTTTGCCGCTATTAATAGCAAATGTACTGAGAATCAAACGAGGGTAATGCGGTTTTAACAAGATGGAGCTCCTGCCCATTATTCACATCAAGTTCTAGAATATTTGAACGATTTGTTCTCAGAAAAATAAATAGGAAGTTCTGGACCTATTAAATGGCCACCTAGATCTCCTAATTTTTTCTTATGGGGACATATTAAAGCCACAGAATACCAGAATACCCACATTGCGCAATTGGAAGGAATAATTGCAGCATTTTATTCAGTTACAGCTAAATGTTAAAAAGTGTTCATAGATCATTTATAGAACGTCTCACCTTGTTCCGTCAACGAAATGGACAACATTTTGCACAGTTGATAAATTAGCATTTACTTATTTACTTATTTAGTTCTGATGTATGTTACAACTTCAGAAATAATCCCAAATTCTTAAAATAACAATGAGACATAGCAACATGTTAATACATAAAAAAAATTTTGCCTTTCAATCTTGAATTGAGTGACGTTAAGAAATAATATACTAAGAAATATACTGTGTATTTCCGTCAGATGATATTATTTGCATATAAAAAAAAGTTTTTCGAAATGACGTGTAAACCATATGAGAAAGATGTAGGGAATGCCATGCTGATTGATAGTACATTTAAGGCTGAAAAAATGTCCATATAAAAAAAAAAACGGTTACCAACAGGAAAATTGTTTTCAGAAAAGTTGAACTTCAATTTCTTGTAGAGTCATAATATGAAATAATATATAAGTGGTTCTATTTAAGATAACATGGAATGAACCTGTTTAGCTTATTTGGGGACACGATTAGCTTTTGTACCGAGACATTATATTAACGGTACGCAGTGATGCATGATCCTGTATGTTATAAATTCACTTTTTTAATGTAATTTACAAATGAATAACAAATAATAGTATATTATTATGTAAGATGTAAGATGATCATTATTGAGCATAGTATACTATTTTATCGTCAAGAGAATAATGAGTATCCTTCGGATTGATGACCGATGATAAGTGTGCATCATTCTGACATATTTTTTCTAACTGAAATTTTCTATCAAAATCACATTGTCCTAACCCCATGGTTAGTTCAATTTCAATCTCATTATTGGGTTGAAACGAATATTGGCGCAAGCCTTGTGTGATTCGAATAATACACAAGTAAAAGGCAACTTAAACTATCGAAATTGACAGTAATAATGAAAAGTGCATTAGTCTCTTGAAGCTAAAATGTATTACATTATACCCAAAGTAATGGTATTTACTAACTCTAGACTGACGTAACGGATCGCCAATAAACTTCTCGTGTCGCCAGTAATGGTATATTACATACCGAGGCTGAAAGTGTTTCATTCCTGTCGAGAGAAGTATAGTTCACGGAGACGCGAAGCTTTGAGGTGAACTAGTTCTGGAGACAGAGGAATGGTACTTTTGCCGAGGTTTGTATACGATTTTATTCACAATTAAAGAACAAGCAACAATAACGACCCAGAAATACGGTGAGCGAAATAAATTTTAAAATAAAGAAATTATAAAGATAATTTTGTAAGTAACAATTCATTTACGCTTTCAGAATCCAGGTATGATAAGTTGATAACAAACGACAATTTTGCGTGCGCACAGTATCCCCACCTAATTCCCTATTAATAAAAGTTGCTCTGTCTAGCTTTGGGTTTTCTAACTTGGACTGCAGGGGAGCTTATCCATATTATCCATATTAAACCTTTAGATTCTATATATCTGGAACTTTCAACCAGCCCCAGATAACTAGAATCGCAAAAACTCCTCAGTTAGACGGCTGAAGCCAGGCAACCTGGCCGTAAGGGAGTGAATTTATAATTACCACCCCGTATAAGTTCCCGATCCATAACTTATAAAAGCATATCCGAATTCCCCTGAAAACAAACCTGCTCCAAAAATACTGTTTTATTAAAAGAAACAGATTAAAAATAATCACAGTACAATCTAGAAGTTTAGCTTGGAAATATTCCAGGTAATGAATTAAATAAAAAATTCTAATCAAGAATTTTTAGTCAACCATCCCTAACCCTATTTAAAGATCAGTAATTTACAAAATCCTTTAATTTCATTCTCGTTTACGTACATTAAGTACATTGAAACCAATAACATTGATCTGCTATCACCTATCAACAGCTGTTATGCCGATCGTAATATTGCGTTAAAATTTAGTATATTTTCACATTGTATTAAAGAAAAATAATAAATCGTATTTTAGAGAAACCTGGTTAATTTAATTTAACAATTTTCCCCTATAAACATTCAGTGAAAATCACTTTGAATTATTTTATACCCTTCCGTGTACAAGGACGTCTCCATTGTGAATGATAAAGACGACCTTCCGATAATCGCATCAGTAAAACCCATCGTGACTTTGTAAATAAAATTAAAAGTTAATTGATTAAATTGATTGAAATTGACAAACGGGATCCCGTATATCATAGAGACAAAATAACAAATAGTGCTAAAATATACAACCGTAATCTCCATTGTAACAATTTCGTATTAACATAAAATTATAGTAAGTAAGTTACCTGAAAGATAATCAATCCTTGTATAAAACACTCACACAACCGCACATCGATTAATCAAAACTTCTTAGGGGTGAAACTAGAAAAATTGAAAATCGTCAGACTGGTTATTTATATTTTTATTATACGCAACTCTTATTACAGTTCTACCAACGACACAAACAAGTGGTGAACCAAGGTGAATAAATCCCGTCCATACGTGGCCGGCAGGACCCGAAGGTATAGTGGGTGGCCTACCTATCATCCAGAATAATTTTTGTTTTTAGTTTTGTGCGATAGAATATTTTATCTTCATTTATTTTCCATGGATATTGTTTTATTTAATTTGAATACACTTACCTGACAATTGTAAATTGAATATTTAAGTTAAAATGTACATGTATTGAAAATACGCTAAGTTGGTATAATGTAAAAAGAATTTGTAAAATTTAACAAACGGTTTAATACATGTATTAAACCTGAGGTGTCAAAACCTATTTAACAGATATAAGAGTCAACGAAACCCACCCCTACTTCCCAACTGAGTCTAGTCGAAAGAGCACTTAAATCCACATAGTGGAATATTCTTGTAAGACCTACCAGAAAGGGCCTTACACAATATTATACAGTTCAAATCAAAAAATTTTGGAACACATCCATCACGGCTTCTCGTTTAATATTGAAGGTCATGACAATACGACTTTTAATTTTTACTTTAATGAGAAGCTATAAATGTTATGCTTACTATTTTTCTATCAGTTTTGTCGTTACTTGCCATCAATAATTCACTTATTAAATATGCTTATTAAAGAAAACGTGTTGTTTGTTTCCACCTGTTGGTTGCGTTCACTCACCATCTGCGCACGTGAGAAAAATGGTTGCGTACTCTTGATCCTTTATTAAAATTGGCATGGATAGTTAAAATCGATAGTAGCTCCCCCACAGGTTGGAAAGTGATCCATTACTAACCGCTTATCTCATTACTGTCTCCTTTTTTTGTTATTACTGATCACTTAAAGTAAACCCGTAGAATCATTCACGTTTCAACCTTTAATTGGTTAAAAAAACGGTATGTTACAAACTAATTGTGAATAAAAATCTTTACCATGTTAATAATGTAAAATACTGTCATCCGACAGGAATTATTTTGAAAATAAAATAAATTGTAAGTAGAACAAAACGATTAAACCTCGTATGTTCCATAAGGCGTATTTCGCCCTATTTAGAAATTTATTGATACCTATAGCAGTAAATATTAGAGTATGTAATAATGATTTTAATTAAACGATAGATAAATGCAAATAGTCAGATTTGCTCTACAAGGTATTGATAGGTAGAAAGGTGTCCAATTTTTTTTATCGTTCTTCATAAAAACCTGATACTTATTATAGTCATTAGAGAATTTATTAAAATTATCGTAAAGATAAACTTTTAAAAGTTTATTACGCTTAACGAGAATACAAATTACTACATTTACTAATAGAATTTTAGTTAAATGATAGAAACTCCTTTTTGTGATTTAAAAGTTTTGTACATAAAACTTATTGTGGAACTTCTTTAATGACCACCTTGTATTCATACTCAGTAGGTTGAATTCCTCGAATATTTATTCCCAGTAATATTCTTCGATGACATAGTAGGGGGCTTCGATATCGTGGCATTTCTAGCTAAAATGAGACCAGAACCCTACCGTTATGTTCTACAATGTTGGTGTAATAAAGTCACATCACGGTATATTGGCGTATAAGAATATATTATGTTATTCATATTTTCGGCACACTGTGCAATTTAATGGATTTTCACGAAATTTGCTAATTTACTTCCTTCATTAGTTTCATTTATTAAAATCTCCAACATTGATACAGGTCCTACTTAAAATTATATTGAAGTGATCCTGGGAAAAGGAAGAAATGTATGGACGATTCAATTTAATTATTCTCAAAAATTCTGATTACACAAAAATTAAGCTTAATAAATTATTAATCTCAATGTTCGCTCGCTTGACCTTGACGCGGGAACGCGTACGTGCACGGTGGGTTAGTATCACCTTTGTAGTACTTTCAATAAACTTTACCTTAAAAATTCTAAAAATAAACTTTGACCTTGACGCGGGGACCGTGTACTTGTACGGTGGTCAAGGATCAAACGTGTATTACTACTAAACACAAAATCTTACATCAGTGCAACAGCATTTTGTTGTGCATTATGTACTTTTATAAACCTACCACCGTTCATAATCTGTCAAACATTTGACATTTCTGTGAAGTAAAATACTTTATAGCTGTAGAGTCCACATTACGAATTTTTCCAAAGCTGAAATGGTTGATAGTGTTTTGCTTTGTGCCATTCACATAGAAATTGTTTGTTGTAAGTAGGATTTATGCACAAACTTATCCTGATAGACCACACGCAAAAGTAGCTTGTTTCACAGAATTGGTGAACAGATTTATGAAAACTGGTAGTGTAAAGTACTTAAAGCGGGAGAAATAGAAAACAACTATAAACGAAGACAACCAATTGTCGGTGTTGGTGTCTGTAACTGAAAATCTCTACCCCACTCAAAAGGGTGTTGCAGAGAAATTAGTATCAGTGAAAGATCAGTACAACGGATTTTGAAGCAGAAGAAAGCACATGTTGACCATATTCACTTCAACCAGAAACCTACTCATCCAGATTTCGAGAGACGCATCGCATTTTGTAATTGGGCGAGGGAATAAATTGAGAAAAGCCCATGTTTCTTTAATGCTGTTCTGTTTTCGGACGAGGCAACGTTCCACAAAAATAGACAAGTCAACCTTAAAATTTCCATTATTGCTCAACTACGACCCAAAAATGATTATAGAAACTAATTACCAACATCGTTGGTCTTTGAAGGTTTGGGGTGTTATAATGGGAGATCGTATCAGACCACATTTTTTGAACATCACTTGAATGGCTCTATTTACTTAGACTTTCTTCAAAGTCGTTTGCCGCTATTAATAGCAAATGTACTGAGAATCAAACGAGGGTAATGCGGTTTTAACAAGATGGAGCTCCTGCCCATTATTCACATCAAGTTCTAGAATATTTGAACGATTTGTTCTCAGAAAAATAAATAGGAAGTTCTGGACCTATTAAATGGCCACCTAGATCTCCTATTTTTTTCTTATGGGGACATATTAAAGCCACAGAATACCAGAATACCCACATTGCGCAATTGGAAGGAATAATTGCAGCATTTTATTCAGTTACGGCAAATGTTAAAAAGTGTTCATAGATCATTTATAGAACGTCTCACCTTGTTCCGTCAACGAAATGGACAACATTTTGCACAGTTGATAAATTAGCATTTACTTATTTACTTATTTAGTTCTGATGTATGTTACAACTTCAGAAATAATCCCAAATTCTTAAAATAACAATGAGACATAGCAACATGTTAATACATAACAAAATTTTTGCCTTTCAATCTTGAATTGAGTGACGTTAAGAAATAATATACTAAGAAATATACTGTGTATTTCCGTCAGATGATATTATTTGCGTATAAAAAAAAGTATTTCGAAATGACGTGAAAACCATATGAAAAAGATGTAGGGAATGCCATGCTGATTGATAGTACATTTAAGGCTGGAAAAATGTCCATGTTCAAAAAACGGTTACCAACAGGAAAATTGTTTTCAGAAGAATTGAACTTCAGCTTCATGTAATATGAAATAATATATGTGGTTCTATTTAAGATAACATGGAAAGAACCTGTTTAGCTTATTTAGGGACACGACTAGCTGTTGTACCGAGACATTATATTAACGGCACGCAGTGATGCATGATCCTGTATGTTATAAATTCACTTTTTTAATGTAATTTACAAATGAATAATAAAGAATAGTATATTATTATGTAAGATGTAAGATGATCATTATTGAGCATAGTATACTATTTTATCGTCAAGAGAATAATGAGTATCCTTCGGATTGATGACCGATGATAAGTGTGCATCATTCTGACATATTTTTTCTAACTGAAATTTTCTATCAAAATCACATTGTCCTAACCCCATGGTTAGTTCAATTTCAATCTCATTATTGGGTTGAAACGAATATTGGCGCAAGCCTTGTGTGATTCGAATAATACACAAGTAAAAGGCAACAAACTATCGAAATTGACAGTAATAATGAAAAGTGCATTAGTCTCTTGAAGCTAAAATGTATTACATTATACCCAAAGTAATGGTATTTACTAACTCTAGACTGACGTAACGGATCGCCAATAAACTTCTCGTGTCGCCAGTAATGGTATATTACATACCGAGGCTGAAAGTGTTTCATTCCTGTCGAGAGAAGTATAGTTCACGGAGACGCGAAGCTTTGAGGTGAACTAGTTCTGGAGACAGAGGAATGGTACTTTTGCCGAGGTTTGTATACGATTTTATTCACAATTAAAGAACAAGCAACAATAACGACCCAGAAATACGGTGAGCGAAATAAATTTTAAAATAAAGAAATTATAAAGATAATTTTGTAAGTAACAATTCATTTACGCTTTCAGAATCCAGGTATGATAAGTTGATAACAAACGACAATTTTGCGTGCGCACAGTATCCCCACCTAATTCCCTATTAATAAAAGTTACTCTGTCTAGCTTTGGGTTTTCTAACTTGGACTGCAGGGGAGCTTATCCATATTATCCATATTAAACCTTTAGATTCTATATATCTGGAACTTTCAACCAGCCCCAGATAACTAGAATCGCAAAAACTCCTCAGTTAGACGGCTGAAGCCAGGCAACCTGGCCGTAAGGGAGTGAATTTATAATTACCACCCCGTATAAGTTCCCGATCCATAACTTATAAAAGCATATCCGAATTCCCCTGAAAACAAACCTGCTCCAAAAATACTGTTTTATTAAAAGAAACAGATTAAAAATAATCACAGTACAATCTAGAAGTTTAGCTTGGAAATATTCCAGGTAATGAATTAAATAAAAAATTCTAATCAAGAATTTTAGTCAACCATCCTAACCCTATTTAAAGATCAGTAATTTACAAAATCCTTTAATTTCATTCTCGTTTACGTACATTAAGTACATTGAAACCAATAACATTGATCTGCTATCACCTATCAACAGCTGTTATGCCGATCGTAATATTGCGTTAAAATTTAGTATATTTTCACATTGTATTAAAGAAAAATAATAAATCGTATTTTAGAGAAACCTGGTTAACTTAATTTAACAATTTTCCCCTATAAACATTCAGTGAAAATCACTTTGAATTATTTTATACCCTTCCGTGTACAAGGACGTTTCCATTGTGAATGATAAAGACGACCTTCCGATAATCGCATCAGTAAAACCCATCGTGACTTTGTAAATACAATTAAAAGTTAATTGATTAAATTGATTGAAATTGACAAACGGGATCCCGTATATCATAGAGACAAAATAACAAACAGTGCTAAAATATACAACCGTAATCTCCATTGTAACAATTTCGTATTAACATAAAATTATAGGAAGTAAGTTACCTGAAAGATAATCAATCCTTGTATAAAACACTCACACAACCGCACATCGATTAATCAAAACTTCTTAGGGGTGAAACTAGAAAATTGAAAATCGTCAGACTGGTTATTTATATTTTATTATACGCAACTCTTATTACAGTTCTACCAACGACACAAACAAGTGGTGAACCAAGGTGAATAAATCCCGTCCATACGTGGCCGGCAGGACCCGAAGGTATAGTGGGTGGCCTACCTATCATCCAGAATAATTTTTGTTTTTAGTTTTGTGCGATAGAATATTTTATCTTCATTTATTTTCCATGGATATTGTTTTATTTAATTTGAATACACTTACCTGACAATTGTAAATTGAATATTTAAGTTAAAATGTACATGTATTGAAAATACGCTAAGTTGGTATAATGTAAAAAGAATTTGTAAAATTTAACAAACGGTTTAATACATGTATTAAACCTGAGGTGTCAAAACCTATTTAACAGATATAAGAGTCAACGAAACCCACCCCTACTTCCCAACTGAGTCTAGTCGAAAGAGCACTTAAATCCACATAGTGGAATATTCTTGTAAGACCTACCAGAAAGGGCCTTACACAATATTATACAGTTCAAATCAAAAAATTTTGGAACACATCCATCACGGCTTCTCGTTTAATATTGAAGGTCATGACAATACGACTTTTAATTTTTACTTTAATGAGAAGCTATAAATGTTATGCTTACTATTTTTCTATCAGTTTTGTCGTTACTTGCCATCAATAATTCACTTATTAAATATGCTTATTAAAGAAAACGTGTTGTTTGTTTCCACCTGTTGGTTGCGTTCACTCACCATCTGCGCACGTGAGAAAAAATGGTTGCGTACTCTTGATCCTTTATTAAAATTGGCATGGATAGTTAAAATCGATAGTAGCTCCCCCACAGGTTGGAAAGTGATCCATTACTAACCGCTTATCTCATTACTGTCTCCTTTTTTTGTTATTACTGATCACTTAAAGTAAACCCGTAGAATCATTCACGTTTCAACCTTTAATTGGTTAAAAAAACGGTATGTTACAAACTAATTGTGAATAAAAATCTTTACCATGTTAATAATGTAAAATACTGTCATCCGACAGGAATTATTTTGAAAAATAAAATAAATTGTAAGTAGAACAAAACGATTAAACCTCGTATGTTCCATAAGGCGTATTTCGCCCTATTTAGAAATTTATTGATACCTATAGCAGTAAATATTAGAGTATGTAATAATGATTTTAATTAAACGATAGATAAATGCAAATAGTCAGATTTGCTCTACAAGGTATTGATAGGTAGAAAGGTGTCCAATTTTTTTTATCGTTCTTCATAAAAACCTGATACTTATTATAGTCATTAGAGAATTTATTAAAATTATCGTAAAGATAAACTTTTAAAAGTTTATTACGCTTAACGAGAATACAAATTACTACATTTACTAATAGAATTTTAGTTAAATGATAGAAACTCCTTTTTGTGATTTAAAAGTTTTGTACATAAAACTTATTGTGGAACTTCTTTAATGACCACCTTGTATTCATACCCAGTAGGTTGAATTCCTCGAATATTTATTCCCAGTAATATTCTTCGATGACATAGTAGGGGGCTTCGATATCGTGGCATTTCTAGCTAAAATGAGACCAGAACCCTACCGTTATGTTCTACAATGTTGGTGTAATAAAGTCACATCACGGTATATTGGCGTATAAGAATATATTATGTTATTCATATTTTCGGCACACTGTGCAATTTAATGGATTTTCACGAAATTTGCTAATTTACTTCCTTCATTAGTTTCATTTATTAAAATCTCCAACATTGATACAGGTCCTACTTAAAATTATATTGAAGTGATCCTGGGAAAAGGAAGAAATGTATGGACGATTCAATTTAATTATTCTCAAAAATTCTGATTACACAAAAATTAAGCTTAATAAATTATTAATCTCAATGTTCGCTCGCTTTGTTCATTTTGTTAGTTGCGTAAATATAATTAGATCATTTTCCTATACATTTCTGTAACAACCTTGTCGCTATAGAACCTTGTGCAGAATGAAGTGTAATGTATTATTTATATAAATTTTTATGTATAGATATTAATAATTATTTGTTATAACTGAAATGCCAATATCGTATTGTTTCCAATACTCTCCTTTAATTTTAGTACGTAGTACATCCCAGTCCATGAAATTGTAACATTTTTTTGTGCTTTGGTCCATGTAAACCCTTTGTCATAATGTGTGCAACCATTGGAAGATATTTTACATAATGAAGTACTATCTAATGTTAATGTAGTTCGTTTGCTTATTAAGCATGACTCATTAAAATCTTTTGGGCCGATTGATTGACGTTTATTTCAATAAGGTGTGTAATTCGTATAATTTTATATATTAAATTTTGTAGAAATGTCAGCTTTTTTAGTACCTTCACTGAAAGCGCTATATTCTACTTTAGTACTTGAGAGGGCAACTGTACGTGGTTTTCGAGATTCACGAAATAACGGCTCCAGAGTCAATATGAAAAACATCCGCTGTAATATCTTCGATCAATCTTGTCATTTTCTCAATCATCATCTACGAAACCACTTAGTTTTTCTTCGTTCTTAAGATATACTAAGTACCAATTGTTGATGCTTTTAAGACTCTAAGAACACGTTTACCTGCTGTTCAGTGTTCTCATATATGGCACTTATTAAACTGACTAAGTAGATTAGTAATGTATACGACTTCTGGTCCAAACAGTTCTTGTTATAAATTGGAGTTATTCTCATAACAAGACTCTAGTCCAGTGAAATGTATCCCTGCTTCACATATAATGCATACGGATTTGCACCCAAATGTTGCTTCTCTGACTTGTGAATTGAGTGCCCTTACTCAAAATATAATGGTTTCTCCCTGCAGCCTCTACAATTTCATGAACCGTGCAATAATTAGAGCTAATCAACAGTTCAAAGGAACAACTTACCAACCAGTCGAAAAGAGGCATCATGTTTTCTGCCCTACCAAAAGTCGACGGCCTACCAAGTATCCATAAGTAAGAAATTCCTGTAAGCTCAAGAAGCTCACCTTGTCACCCATTAGAACAGTATCTGCTAGACATCATCACTCCCTTACCCGAGTCTGTACTCAAGAATACCCAGCAGTTCGTGAAAGCCATAAGAAAATTCCAACCTAACCACGAAGAAATACTGGTAAGCTTTGACATTGTGGGCCTATTCACTAATGTTCCCACTCATAAGGCACTATTATAAGGGACAGGCTGGAAAGGAATGAAATTGGACGTGTGACAATATGCATTAGAACTACATACTTCCAAGTAGAAGAGAAGTTCTACAAACAAGACCTTGAGATGGCGATGGCTTCCCCACTGTCACCTATAGTAAGCAATATACACATGGAAGACATCGAAGACCAAGCGATATTCGAATTCACAGAAAAACCAAGGATGTGGCTTAGGTACGCGGACGATACCTTCGTAGTCTGGCAATAAGCTGGACGAATTCCTAGATAACAAAAAAAGCCGCGCAATTTC
>JARFJB010002166.1:545000-637500 GCA_036346205.1 Vesta saturnalis | reverse complement strand
AAACGTAACTAAATTAACAAAGAAAGGCAGTGCTTTAATGTCTTTGTTTGAAAGTTCATTCAAAATTAATATTGCTAAATAAAATCTTTCTAGAAAAACAACGTCCCGCTTGTATAATATTTCTAGAATCATTAATTCAGACTCTAGGCAAGATATAAGCATTTCTTATGAAAAGAAGCGCACGATATAGGGTAAGGAAATGCACATTTGTCGGTTCATCAGCTTTGCTCGTCTTTATAGTTTTTGAAGTATAATTTGTTTAATAAGAACTAGCAGTGACGGCGCGTGGTTTAATACTTTGGGGGTACTTTAGACTAAAAGAGACTGCCGATAGTAAACCGCTGGAGACGAAAAATTTTTTGGGAACCACGCCTAAAGAGACTTATTTTGGACTATAAAACCGTAGAAATTAAAGGAATTTATTAAGAAATTAGAAATTAAGTAACTTACCTCTCTGAGTACCTCGGTCTCCCAAAACAATTGTTTTAATAGATAAATGTATATATTGAGGATTGAAATTGTTTAGAAGTTTTTTTTTTTGATGTACTTAAAAATTAAAAGAGTATATTATTCTGGAAGCTTTCGTTTAGTCACTTATTTTACGTATTTGGGGATAGCTGGTTTTTGTTGCAAATTAACGTTTGGTATTCTAAGTTTGGAAAGGTAAGATAGGTATTTGTCTTTCGGTTTCATTGCCTTAATAAATTGAAGTTTTTTAAATTATATTCCGGGTTATTTGAAGTATTATTAAATGTAACTTGTCGAATTAAAATAAAAATCAGGAACCGTTAGTTTGTTTGTTCTCGTAATTTCAGTAAATTTTCATGTCGATTAAATTAAACATAATTTGAGAGTTCGGTGTAAATAAATGCTTTCGTCATTTTAAATTTGGTGAATTTTGTTAAATGAATTTGAGATTGCATCATAGAACATAAAATTAAGTATATAATGTATTACATTGCATGGTGCATCGTTTGCAAAGTTAACTTTAACCGTCATGCCGTCGCCTTCTTTTCGGTAAGGGTTCGGTTTTAAACAATGAGTTTGGATTTTATAGATCATTATAGTAGAGTTTCGTTATCTTAGGTATATCATATTACAGAGGTACCTTTTAGGAAACGCAATTTCGATGCGTGATGCAATTTCTTCAGTTCGGTTCAAGAGTCACCTCGTTTTTGGCGCAATTTAGAATTTTATGTAGTAAATTGTTATCATTGGTCAAATAAAAATGTATGGGATTTAACTGAAAAGGGCTCACCCTTTGTTAGCGAAGATGTGTTTGTTTGGAGGTGGTGAATTATTTTACGCTCTTACCTGGAGGTTAAGTGAAGCTACCATGGAAGTTTTTTCCGTTACCCTTAATTTATGACTGCTTGTCTCTCGGATTATTTTACCGTATCGTCGTATAGCGACAGTTTCTCCTGAATGGAATGTGGTCAGTGCTAAATAAGTGCCGTCCTTATTTCTTTTGGAGTTCCATCGCATCTTGTGTGCGGATCAACAGTAAAATAGTTCAGGTTTTAGTTTTATTTCGATCGCTTCGTGTGTACAGCGGAACCGTTAACAAAAATGTTTCGCTGCAAACAAAAACCTTTTCGTTCTTTTGATATTTTAAATTAATAATATTCAGAACTTGTATACAGTAGAATAAAAGTAAGCATAAAGCATAAAGATTAGTGTAAGGTACAGCCAATTGTAATCTCAATCATAACGCAACTTGAAAGAAAAGCGTTCGCGAGTTAAGTCATGTATGGGGTTTCGAGCGATACTTCAACATCGATCTTATTGCCGACGCTACTGCGTTCACCAGGTATCTGTATAACAAGGTGGTCCGTTCAGAATATAAGGTAAACTTTTTGTGCATTTTCCTTTGCTGTAGTTGACAAAATTTGAATAAATGCTTGCGAGTATTTTGCATGTTTTTGTTGTATATGCTAACGTTTGGATACGCTGCCTTTTGAAACCAGTTTGATTTATTTTTGGTTTGGTTTAAATTTCAATGAAAGCGTATCTATTCGTGTTATGATACAAAATTTATTTGAGTGTCTTTTATTTATTATTTTGACGAATTTGTGTCGATTCTATATATGGCCATAAGTTACAAAGAGAACGCAATTTATTTGCTACAATGTAAGATTTACAGTAATTTTAGTAAAGAGGCCAATATCAAAACTGGCTAGTTTCATAGCTTTTTGGGTAAACTAGGTGATTCTATTTTAATGTTTTGATTTACGTAGCAATTGTGTTAACATTTCGATGATCGAATTCTTTTATTGTTATTCAATATATATATATATATATATATATATATATATATATATATATATATATATATATATATATATATATATATATATATATATATATATATATATATATATATATATATATATATATATATATATATATATATATATATATATATATATATATTGAAATGCTAATATCTCAAATATCAAAATGGGGATAGAGTTCTGATTTGAAGAGAATTATTAACTAGTTCTATATTATGTGGATTCCACGTTATATCAAAGATCCTATATGTTAAATGTACCTTACTAAAATTTGTACCATAACGCATGCGTTGCGAATTCAATGAACTCAAATACCAAACTGTCAGATTTGCTAAATGATGACTTCTTAAAATTGTGATTTTAACTTGATAACTGAAATTAAAATTTGGAAATAAAACTAAATTTCTACTTGTTTTGCAGATGTTTACACAAGTATTGCATAAACATTTACACCTATACATAAAAATAATAAATGGAGGAAATCACACAAATAAAGATGCAACTAGCAGGGTTAAGATTAAAAATTAACTCACATTTGCATTGCCCTATCTGCAAACGGATGTTTTCATACAGCTGGTTCCAATTATTCATATAAGCTATTTCCAATTGATGATCGAAGTTATTGATCCACCAAGTTCGCTGCTGCAATACGTCCAATAATTTCACACTGGCCCTCGGATTGATGGTTGCTTTGTTGTGGTAAACGTACTTATTATATGCTTAAAAGTTTCACTCAACCACAAAATTTATTGTTAATAATATTTATTTAATTGTTTTAAGATGTTTCAAACTTATCGGTTTATGCAATGTTTTAAGATTGTAGAAATTTTAAATTATTATCACTTTCTTTTTAGCATCCGAATGGAATATTAATTATTAAAATGTGGCAGCAGCAATAAAATACCAGTTGGAAGAGAAAATGATTACAATTTTATTTTGGAAAACGTAACCACAAATTAAATTAAACAAACGAACTTTTTTTAAAATCGTCAAACATTAATCGTAACAACTGTGAAATTTAATTCGTAATAAGCTTTACGAACATGGACAAATATCGGTAACCTAACTTTATTTTAACAAATGTAGGTTAAAAACAATTGTTTCTGAACTTCTCGTCTCTCCGTTAAACTTGTATTAAAATCTCCCGATAATAATTGTGGTTAAACAACTTACTTGTTAAACACAAACACTACACTTTTTTAAACTTTGCAAAACAACTGGATGAAATAGAAAAATATGGAGAGAGAGATTCTGCTCAGGAGCAATTCTTTATATACCCTTCTGTTAGTTACCACATTTTCATTTTTTTTTTTAGAAATCCAAATAATGTAACCAAGTCTATGATTGGTCAGAATAAATTCGAAAACTTAACTAAAATGTATATTAGGCTATAACTTTTTTATAAAGCTATTGATTTAAATTTTAAGAACAGAAATGAAATCTGTGCTAAATTCTGCACAATTTGATACCAAACTTGGTATAACTCTCTTAAATATTCTACGAGTTGACTTATTCTAAACTGAAATTGCTTATATCTAAAAAATCTTACCATCTACACTTAAATTAACTACATATTTGTGATCTGGACGAAAATTTGTATTAGAAAACATTTATTATATGTCCAAAATCTTAAATTTAGAGGAAAATTCTGTTTAACATAAGAAATTTGCATAGTCAACCCCATTTCACAAAATTTATGTTCAAATGACTTGTATAAGTTACATTACTGTATGGAAATGAGGAAAACCTCCTATTGATCACATTAACAAATCATTTTAAGCTCATATTAATCTAAAAAAACTATAAATTTGTAAAAAACCTTAAATTTAAAACTTAACCTAACTTAATTTAAATATACAAATAATTTGCGTTTAAAACGTTCAAATTAACCAAAATGTTATCCATATAACTTATAAAATCTGTCTTTATCATATTCAATGTTCACCTTGCTTGTATTGTCTAAATTTAAGTCACTTTAATAAACCATATTGTCTAACACATTTCTTCAAAAATCTAACATGAAAATGTATTAGCATGTAAATTTCTTTATGTAAAATTATTCCGTACAATGTTCTTAATGTTTATTATGCACCACTTTGTTTATCGCATATCCACTTCCATTTATATTGTGAGTAATGATTAAATTAGGTTCGTATTGTAACCCTTTCTTGAACTTTAACATTTTTCCTGCATTTTATCTTACTTATAACATGTCCCTAATATAAACATAACTCTACACTATGTGTTAAACACCTGTAAAACATCCAAATGCCAAAATACTTTTAATGAACTGTAATTCAATAAAACCAAACTAAGTACTTAATCGTACTTACAGAAATAACTTTATTTAACCTTCGTGACTTGTTTTTTATGTAGCACAATGCTTTTTATGATTGAACCAAATTGTACAAATTTTATTAAGCCTGTTTTAACCAAAACAAGTCCACTTTCTTGCAATCGTATACCAATTTACATTAATTAAATGCATCGTAAACATATCATACTTGATCTCAAATTGTTCTGAAGAAATTACCAGTTTAAACTATCCAACCCCTGTCTTAATCTTATCTAATCATCTCAATATATTTATATATATATATATATATATATATATATATATATATATATATATATATATAGGCTGTATCGTAAAAAAGCTGTAACTCCTTTATCTTTTGGCGGATTTTAAAAATTCAAAAAAGAAACTAATGGTTTCATATACTCTACAAGATGTCACCAGCTTTCATTTTTTTTATCTTTGCCCGCAGTGACAGCGATAGTCAACTTTTTTTACTTAATGGAAACGTGTTTATTTTTACGTCATATTATAGACAATTTTTTTCTGAATTCAACAGTATAACATCACTTAATATTTATTTAACATTTGCATACGATTTGACATAACTCTATAAGTCGCTTTTTGTTTCGCATTCATTTCCACACATGAAGACTTGCCTTTAGCAAAATGTCAGATCTTGTCACTGAAATGTCAACGTCACAATGTTTTTATTATTTTTATAATACTGTGAAAAGATCATTTTAATTTCCATGATGGATAACAGCACATTGACCGACATGCTCCAAGTGTACTTTGTATTTAATAAAAATAATGGCCAAGCAGTGCGTCTCTACATCAATCGATTTCCGAACAGAGTAATTCCAGATGGACGAAAATTCCTAAAACTTGAAAATAATTTAATAAATTATGGTAGTTTCAAGAAGCCTAAAAGAAAACATCGTCAATTTAATGAAGAGGTTAGGCGTTCTTCTCAGTGTTCAGAAAAAGGCGCGAACGTCTACACGTACAATTGCTAGTGATTTGAACAACACATCCAAGGATACTGTAGATAGAATATTAAAAACGCACAAGTTTATAAACCGTACGTTTCGAAAAAAGAAGCAAAATGATCTCGATCGAAAAATTTAATTTTGCCGTTTTTATTTAGACGCGGTTCGATGGAAGGTAATTTCAATAGAAAAATAATTTGGTCTGATGAGTGTACCTTTAGCAATAATGGCATTTATAATAAAAACATCCATCGGTACTGGAGTCAGGAAAACCCTAGACTTATTGTAGAAAATAATTTGCAAAGATTTACTGTCAATGTCTGGTGCGGTATTTTGGGCGATCGATTAATTGGACCATTTTTTATCGACGGAATACTTACTCAAGACAAATATTATGATCTTTTGAATGAAAATATCGAAAACTTTTTAGAGAGACTATCCCTTGCTGAATTCAATAGAATTTAATTTTAACAAGATGAGGCTCCTCCACATAATGCACTTGTGAATTTGAAATGGTTAAACAGCAGATTTGGCGCAAGGTTGATTGGGACAAATGGGCCTATTCGGTGGTTATTTAAATGGCATTTGTTAATAATTACGGATTACTTTATTATTTAATTTTTTATTTTTTCCAGAAATTGTTGAATAAATGTTAGGTTACGTTAATTCTGTTGAATTCAGAAAAAAATTGTCTACAATATGACGTAAAAATAAATACATGTTTCTATTAATAAAAATAAGTTGACTATCGCTGTCACTGAGAGCAAAGATGAAAAATATGAAAGTTGATAATCTCTTGTAGAGTATCAAACCATTCATTTCTTTCGTTGAATTTTTAAAATCCGCCACTAAATAACGAACAGCTTTTATATATGTATATATATATATATATATATATATATATATATATATATATATATATATATATATACATTGTGTAAACCTATTTGTTATACTTCGCGAATAGGAAGTGTTTGTTTTTTGAGAGTTAGATCATCAATTAACGTCAATATTTTTATGCCTAATTGAAGTAAAGTAATTACGTTTGAAAGTTTATGATTGATTATTGAATTTTAACGTAACTTTTAAAGGTTTAAGGCAATATTCCCTTGAATTTGAGCATATCTTAGTGCAAATCGATTTAATTACCAGTGGTTGTAAATTGAAGTAAAGTGAGTTTTTTTAAATCAAAATTATATTGAAATTCAGATTTATTGAGTAGAGTACCGTAACGTAAACCATGAAGTAAATCGGCCGTTGATCAAACAGCTGTTTCATTTTGTATGCGAGAGTGTTGCCAACAATCGCAATGTTTTTTTGGAGAAATTTTTATAGAAAGCGACATACCGATTGTAGACCTTACTGATGAGCCTGTTTGGCTGAACAGGTAGGCGAATTTAAATATTTGTTATGACAAAGTTGTATATTTTTCCGAATTTAGGTATTACATAGCGATATCGACGTTTAATAAATTTTAGGGGTTTATAGATTTTTAAGATATTGTAATAGATTTTGTTTAGTTTCGTTGTGACGTATTTTTGTGTTTTAAATTCAAGAATTAACTATCATATCTTCATTTATTTTTGATTATTTAACATTGATGTTTGGCGAAATTTTACAGAGTTTTGGGTTTTATTATCGCATTGTGTTCCTTTCATTGATCTGTTCAGGACGTTTCCCGCTATAAATGTATTTGACAATGTTTACTCGAATTTGAGGTTTTGGAGTTGTGACGAGTGCCCTTTTACAACATTAAGTAAAAACCCCACCCACACCACTGAGGTATGCCATGGCACAAATTTCCTTTACGGGCTGGATGCCCTAATGAGTATTCGGCCTATAATTCTGTATCACATGGGTTCCACGAAATTGTTGTGTCGGTAGGATCTGGTTTTTAGACTGTAGATCAAGTATCATAAGTAGCATAGAACTGAAATCCTCTATCGGATTAAATTTACGCCGGTCTAGGAACATTAGGAAGTAATTCCTGAAGGGAAATAATTTCTACATCGATTTCTGCAATATAAGTGATGGTCATGTATGTATTTTATATTTTACCATCTGCAAGTAAATAAATGTCATATTCTACCATGTAAATTAGTCTATATTAGCTGTTCACCTTACTTATCCCGGATGTGACATGTATTATCCTATGAACTTTAACATATATTTGGCTCGTACATAGACAATCTACTGACACCGACTGTATTTTATTATATTCTGGTAATATGCTTAAGCTTTATTTGTGTAAAATTTAGGAAATTTAAAGTATATACAAATTTAAGGATCGATCTCTTAAGATAAATTTTGCTTTTTAACGAACAACTTCAGGATTTTATCGATAGAATTATTTAGTCTTTATTTGGTAATATCTTGTTTACAAGGCGTGATATGAGATTTTTGTATCCGTTCTATGACTGATTTAATTAGATTCATTTGATTTTACGGTGTCATAAATACGTCTTGGTACAGCATCATCCAAAAGAGTGTCTCTAAAACTGTTTCTTTTACCGTTAGACCTGTTATTTTACGAACAAGTTGGATCTAAAGATTCCACTTAGTTTAAGCGTAAATTTAACTGGTCCTCTGTGTTTGCAGATCTCTGAGTCTGACGTATCGCGTTGTCTCATAAGAGAACGCGTTCTTTCTTATAGATTTAGTTTTTTTGAGAAGTTAAGGAGTCCATCCCAGGTAGCTTGACCAAGCAATTGATGTCCTATAACTTTAATGTATTTTTATAGTCCTCGTGATTGTGTATAAGAACTATTGTGCTGGAGGTATTCCATATTTCTTAATCTCTTTGTACTTATTTGTTAAACGACCGGTTCGCTTGGAGCAGTTTTATTAGCAAAACTAGTTGGTAACATTTTAGCAACACTATTAGCAACACTGTTTGCAACACATATTGGCAACACGTATTGCCAACACGTATTGGCAACACACAGTTGCGATTAGATTTTTATCCATGACTGTTTCTCTTGCGACCTATGCGCGCTAAGTATCACAAACTTTGAGCTTCAATCACACAAATAATACACAGTATATTTGATCGGGTTTCATCTATTGGATTCAGCATTAACTGTAGATATAACATTTTTATATTTCAAACAGAAAGTGCGTCAAGATTTAACTTTTCTGGATAAATATGAATGCGTTGTCACAGAAACTATTATACTTTGCAAAGATGTATTTTAAATGTAACTTTGAAACTATTTAAAAATGAATCAAAGGTATTATTTGAATATTGGTCCAGTGTGTTGTTATTTCTATGACCTTGTTTCCATGGTTCTTTCCCGATAGCAGGAGCGCACTGTATACCAAGAGCATTTGTCTTCACTCACACAAAGGGTAAGGTGTATTTCCACTGCGTTTCTTTCATTGAACTTGATAAGACGTAGATATACCATATTGACAAAAATTTTTAAATTTTAAACCGAAAGTGATTCACAATTTAGCATTCATCTGGTAACCATGCACACTATACAGGTATACACTTAATGCATTGTAATGACAACTGTACTATGTAAGGTATCATTTGCATAGGCGTCGCACATGTTCACATGGCAGCAGTACAAACGTACGCAGTCATATGTTAGCCCAGACGTAGGGTTGCTGTTTTTATCGTCTACCCATCTAGTTGTGTTTCTTAATGTGGATGTATGTCTATGAGTATCGCCTCCTGCTACGTTTGTTTTTAGGAACATTAATATTAAGTTACAACTCAATAACAAAACAGAATACAAACTTATATAGTTTATGGAAGTAAATTTGTGTATTGAGAAAATTCCAACAAATTTAAGCGAGACAGAATGTTTGGTAATTCAGTACAATTTAGTTAGGTGCAGCTATTTTATGGAAAAAAACAACGTAAACAATGGAATTTATTTTTCGAAGGTGTTTTTAATTAATCTTTAGAAATGTTAGCAACGTTTGCCTCGTGGACACGGATACATGCGGTACAATCGGCAATTACAGATATTTGGGGTTATCTCCGTTAGCTCTAATTGTGAGTAAATTTGCAGTTCCTACATTATCAACCTAAACATTATTCTCATGTTTTTTACCTTCCAACTTACATATACGTTTGTAGGTGCAACAGGTTATCCGATCGACTTTTTTGTCGCTATCCGTAAGTCGACTTATTACAGCATTTTACAACGCATGATTAAGTTTCGCCTAGATCGGCGTGTTATTTGGAAAACATGGTCCAATTATTTTTATTATTTGTACAACTGTGCCACAAAGATTTGTCATCCAGATAAGATACAACACGAATTAAACCATCTTGAAAAGGTCTTCGAAAATAATGGCTTCGACTAACCACAAATTAAAAAGCCATTTCAACAGAGACGAATGACGCATACGGATGATAAATCTAGAACATCAAACAAGTTTGCCATTTTAACTTTCCTTGCAAACGCAACGAATAAAATTGGTAAAATATTGCAAAAGGATAATATAAAAGTAGCTTACAAAAGCTATGTTAATACCCGAAATCTTCTGAATTCTGCCAAAGGCCAAATACCATTACATACATGGGGTGCTTACGAAGTAGTATGCTCTTGTGGTAAAGTATATATTGGTGAAACTGGAAGAAGCATTAACACCAGATTAACAGAACACAAAAGACATTTACGTTTACTTCATCCTCATCCATCAACATGCTTTAAGCACTCTGCACAATGTGAAATTTGAAAACACAAGAATTCTGGCTAACGATAGTAATTGGTATACGAGGAAGATTCGAGAAGCTATAGAAATTCTGAAACAACATCACAACTTGAACAGGGATAATGGATATGAACTGTCCGATACCTGGGTGTCTATTTTCAAAAACTGAAAGTTTTACACGGTGATTTAAGTTTAATTCTCTAGTTATACTTGTCATTTTGATGTTAACTAATATTCGTCACTTCTATATTACGCCTGACAAAGGGCAGAGTATCTGTCTGAAAGCGTGCAAAGAAATACATAAATAAGTACACCATTTTTCCAAATAAAGCGTTAATTTGACATATTTGACATATTAAAGGTTTTAGGATTTTCGCACGTGCCAAACCTAAACTAGGGATCTATAATTGAAGACTTGTATGAGTATTTCTTTTCAGCTTCTCTCTACGGGCATTATTGACCGATTTCGCCTGGGGGTAGAAGTCCATTAGAGATATCTAATTTGTTTCTATATTTTTAGATGCACATCAATTTAAGTCTTTTTATTCTCTAACGCATTTTCAAATAAGGTGGCGCCCTTATATATACCAAATTTAACACACATCCAAATTTTACACTGAGCTACCGGACAAAATCTATCGCCGTTTTACCATGTAATTCTTCTTATATAAACCCAATCGAATTAGCTATCTATAAATCACGGTCATAAGCCACTTTAACGTCCACACATTGTGACCACAAAACTGATGGGAGGAACTGAAGCCTTTGGAAGGAGCAAAATATTGCTTATCGTTCACTTGGATGCCTTGTTAGTTTTCTGGATCAATTTATAGTAACATCCAAAGTCTCGCATTGCGGCCATTCGAGCTTAACTAAGGGTGCATTATGCCGCAAGTTGATAAACTGTTTTTAAATATGAACCGATAGCCAAGATACTCAAGTGGTACAAGTTTTGCATTATAAATAGGCCTAGTAAGAAAATCCATGGGAATTTTTTTGCTCATTTCCATAGAGCAATATCACTACCAAAATCAAAACTGTAAAGATTAATCTTTTTTCGCTGCCGGAGTAGCCAGTGATTACCATTAATAAATTGTAGATAATGTAAGTAATTTTCATCATTCCTTGAATTAAATCAAAATTTATATTTAGCAACTAGAAAATCAAATGAGTTTAATTTTTTTTCTAGTGGAACAAAAAAGCTGACAAGCAAAATATGGGAATCCAGAAACATGCAAATACACATACAATGAAACTAGAAATCAAGTTGTGCCCAAGCCCAATACATATAATATTACATTCATAAAAAGACACAAACAAGTAAACTTAGAAACGTGCATCCCCCAAAACAAAAAAACCAGCCAACCAAACTAACACACGCCAAACATGACGGATAAAGCACTATAACACATAAAAAACAATTAAACATGCAATAAACTGGTATACAATAAACACATGTTCAAGCAAGCAGGTACACACAAACAGTGAAACTTGCAAGTAAGTAAATCTTAAACACAAAGGCACGTAAACCGCAAAAATACAAACATGCAAACAATTAAGCGAAATATCTGTAAAGTAACCCAAGCAATTAAACCCTAAAAACAAACATGCTCCCGAAAACAAAGGAACATGTTAGTCAATGTCTAAACATGCAAACAGGTCACCACCAAAACAAGGAAAATAGGTTACAAAGCACCTTCGCAAATTCTATTATAGTCGAACACGGATTATCTCGCAAACAAGAAAATTATCCAACAAGCACGCACAAATATTTCTCAAACAAGCAAACACACAAATAGTTAATAAAATACTTCTTAATTTAATCTTTAATCTTATAACCATTACAGTTATCGTGATCACTAAATGGTAATATCTTCAAAAATTACTAGAGATGTTAGAAAAAATTTAATTGTTATCGAAACGTATAATAAATTCATATAAAATATAAATAGAAAAATACACAATAATTAAAAAGCAAAAAGGTAACAATTGTGTGTAATAATCGTGAAGGACTACATTTTCATACACAAATACTTAAATACATGGATTTCTAAACACCGACAAAGTAGCTAGAAAGGTCAAATAAAGACATCTAACATGCAAAAACATGAACAATCATGCTAATTAAACTTAAAAACGTAAAACAAATTAAGGTAAAAGACAAGTCAAAGCACATCAAGTAAAAAAAGCTACCAAACAGAAATACAATCCAAAAAGCTCACATGCAACGTGCACTCACTGATACACACAAACCCAAACGTGCAAATCGAAAAAATTACGCAGACGCGTACTATCATACAAAGATGCAAAGCAAGCAAACACTCAAATCCGCAAACACAAACTCCAAAAAAGCATGCAATTTTGTCTGGGCATTTTTTAGTGAATACATAAGTATGTGTCATTAGATTTTCCTGTAAAATGTGTGCGTCGCGTTATAGTGTTGCCTCGAGGCTCTAGTACCCAAAATCATAAAGGCGAAATTGTGATCCACTGGAAGTACTCACAAATAGCTTTATTCGATAAATCCCAGATGTGAGCCGAGATATTGGGGTTTTTGTTACTAGTATGCAGACATTTAATTAACTTAGATAATTAAGTTATTGGAAAATTACAAATTTCTTGTTAGTCAAAGTACCTCGCGCCTATCCTAAAATTCAAAAGACAAAAATTAGTATGATTTAAGAGTTCGTAAGACATATTTCATAAATTATCCAAAACAACCCAGAAATTAACGAACAAATTACTCACCTGCACATACCCAACTAGACCGAACAACCAAGGGTAGGACATACCATAACACTATATGAACTAAAACATGCCTAAAACACGGTTTTTGCTAAAATAAATAGTGCCGAAATATGAAGGTCATGTAATGGGTTGGGCGATATCTGTTTGTTATGTGTGACTTGTTTTTGATTAACTGTGATAATAAGAATACGATCATGTTTTGAAAATGGTTCTGACAACTGAGGAAAAGGTATTTATAGTAGAACATTATTTCCGTAGACCAAGATTGTTGTTGTTTTTGAAAAATATCGGGAGCAATTTAATAAAGCTGCACAGTAAAAGCGTGATGTTAGCAATAGTTGAGAAATTTCTTCACACTAATAGTGTGTTGTGTCACCGCAAGGGTTTTTCAGGTTGTAGAAAAACTGTTTGTGCCAACGGTAATGAAGAACATGTTCTTGATCAGGTTTTGCAGTTTCCACAAAGAAATCTCCGACGAACTGCGAATAAATTAAGCATCAGTGAAACGTCCAGACGTAGAATCTTCAATGTGGACAAACGTTCAAGAAAAGTTTATTGTGGGCGTTTATTGAGCCTGGTATACGAAGATACCGAGTTCTTAAAAAATGTATGGTTTTCAAACGGAAGCCATGTTACTTAAATGGCTATATCAATAGACAAACAACTTAATTTCTTAGAATTGAACGCCTAGACTTAATTGTAGAAAACACACTTCACAGTGCTCGAATTACGATTTGGTGTGCTGTATCGAGGCATGGTACAATAAGTACTAATATCGTTGAGAACGGGAATCAACACATAATTACTGTTAATCAAGAGTGTTACATCATGATACCTTTTGTGAGAGATTTAAAAAGTTATTGCCGCGCACGAAATTTACAGCCAGGCGTTCAAAATTTCTCCGCGAGCATTTTGGACACAAAATAATTTCTCGTTAAACGGACTTCGATTACCCCTCACATTCACGTGATTTTGGGCCATCTGATGTGTACATTTGTGCTATGATGAAAGAGCCAATATTCCGCTCTACTGATGCAATGGATATTGCAGAATTACGGCAAACAATAATAACTTACTTCCAACAACTGCGTCAACTACTACTTATGAATATGTTCTCAATGGTCTGAAAATCGCTACGAAGCTTGTTTACGCCGTAACGGTTCGCATTTTGAACATGTAAGTTATAAAAATAAAAAAATTAATAAAGTTGTTGTTCATTTTCGCTAATACTGTACAACCCCAAAAATTAAGAAAACTAGAAACAGTATACCGATTGACCAAGAACACCATAGCATAATTGGAACTAAAACGTATATAAAAGATATAACCCAAAAATAAAGAAAACTAACAATAGTATACTGAACAAATGCACCAACATATACACAAAACACCCTAAACCCCGCAAGAAATAAGCAAGAAACCTCATTAAAGAGATTAATTCAGGAAAGCAGGGTAAGTCAAGGATATGCAAGGAAAGAAATTATAACTTGCATACAGCAAAAGGCGTAAATCTCCAAAACAGTGCACGTGAAGAAAACCAGGCACAATCGCCAAAACAAAGAAACTACTGATCCTTAAACCACCAAACCCCAAACACATAAGCCAGCAAACATACAAACGCAAAAACAAAGAAATAAGTTACTCAACGTCCAAACATACAAAAACGCAACCCCCAAAAGAAATAAATCAACAAGCATCTGCTAAAACCAACAAGGAAGAAACTTAAACGTATAAGCGAACAAAGCAAACACCAAAAACATGCAAAACAACGAATCATGGTAATCCCGTAACGTACAAACACACAAACATGTAATTATGCAACCCGGAAACCTTCGAAACATAACACATTAGCCAACAAAAACCCAAACACGCCAAACTTGCACGAAACCAACTGAAAACTGAAAATTGCAGAAAAACTGTCTATTAGTTAACAGGTATACACCAAAACACAAAAACACGCAAATCGAAAACATTCAAGCACTCAAACAAAATAGTCCAGTAAACTGCCCAGAGAGGTAAAGTAAAAAATAAATCAGCTCGCGCAGATAAAGGAAAAAAAATTATTCAACTTCCAAGTATGCAAACAACTTTCCAAAGCATAAAAAAACTAGCTAACAGACACACATTTAAACACCCAAATACACAACGCAAACTAGCTAACATACATAAACAATACAATACAATACAATAACAGGGCGCAACAACTAAACACAAAATACGTAAGCCGCAAATAAATAAACTAAACAAGCGTTCGCACACGCAATAAACTGCAAACGCATGACATATGATTTTTAGTCAACGCAAGGTATTCCGTGAATAAGCAAATTATTAGACAAGCACACATAAAAACACTCACATGCACATAAATAAACACAAACTCGCCTCCCCCCCCCCCCAAACACGAAAGCTTCTAATGTGTAAACACACGAAATGTAGAACTAGCCGGCATACAAACATGTAAAAAACAAATTAGCATAAAATCCAAGGCACAGCGCTACAAAACACTAACTAGGCACATTATCTAGTAGACGCACACGCAACATACATTCACCCGAACACACAAACAATTCAGACGTACAAATCTACAAGATTAAACAATCATCCACAAACATGTACACATACACCTACCATACAACAATATGTGAATAAATATACAGATGAGTAGGTAACCGTCAAACAAAGATCACGTAAACCCAGAATCATGTAAGCCCGTAATCAAACAAGCTTACGATCAAGTAAACGCCTAAACACAAAACACTTTAATCTGCAAAACGTACAAGCACACCAACAAACAAACCAAATAAGCGATTCAAGACACAAAAAACAAAGAAGTTAGCAAATGTATACAAAATATACACACATTCAAGTAAAGAAAGTATCAATCAAGTATGCAACCGAAACAAAAACACTCAAAACAAGCAAACTTTCCAACGAACACACATTCTGGATAGGTATGCAATTTGGTCTGAGCATCTTTTAGCAATTACTTAATAAGTACGAGTCTTTTAGTGAAATCTTCCTAGGATTGTATAAGCACAATTTCAGAACACATAATACAAAACCACAGCCGCCCGAGGTAAAAAAAGGTCATATTCAAAGTCTGTGTACCACTTCAGCAGAACACAGGTGTGATCCACTGGTGCGTATCACTTGTATTTCCTTCAAATGAGTGTTCACCGGTGGGTCACACCTGTGTTCTACTGTAGCGGTACACAGACTTCGAATAAGGCCTTTCGTCTATAATGTGTATGTGGCGTTTGCGTTTCTTGGAAAATTTGCCTGTTCGATAACTTCTTTTTTTTCTTGTAGTGTCTAGATCATTTTGTTTGTTCGTGGGTTAGTATAGTTCGCAGTTGTAGTTGTTTTGTGCTAGACCTTTTGTTTGTAAGTCTTTTTGTTTGTGTGTTTTGTTTCTGTCTTTGGGTGATTTTTGTTGAGGGGTTGTTTTCATGTTTAAGTATGTGTTAAATTGGATAATAGGCTTATTCAGGAGTTTTTGTGTGGTCGGTAAGGTGTTTCTGTACTTGTTTGCTATGATTATTTGACCTCTTTGATTTACACGTTTAAATTGTTTATGCGTTTGGTTCAATATATGTTGCACGTTCGTTTCCTGGATAATTTGGCTGTTACGCAATTTTTATGTGTTCTGTAGTTCTTTAGTTCCCTAGCTTATTTTTTATCGGCTTGTAAGTTTTTTTCTAGTTTGTGTGTTGCGTATGTGACGGTTTCGTGTGTGTTTAAGTATGTGTATGTGAGAGTCCTTTATGTGCGCTTGTTTGATAATTTGCTTGTTTGTCGAATACCTTATTGCTGACTAGAAATTACTTCTTTAGAGTATCTCTCAGGTTTTAAATTATGTTGTCAGGTGTTCGTCATGTACTTTTTTTGCGATACGCGTTTGCAATTTTTTGCGTGTGAGTTTGCCGTCCTTTTTATTTGTATCTTTGTGGTTTACATATTTTGTGTTTATCTGTTTATTCTTTTTCTTGCAGTTTCTTTGTTTACGATTTTGTTTTGATTGCGTATGTTTAACGGTGTGCTTGTTGGGTAGTTTCTTTGCTTTAGGGAGTTACGTCTTCGAATAATTAGACATTGAGTAATTCTTCTCTTTGTTTCCTGTGCTTGTTTGTTTTTCGTTTTAATTGTTTGGGCCACTTACTGCATAGGTAGTTTATTTGTTTGTGTGTTCTATGTTTACGATTTGCATGTCTCTATATGTCTGGATGTTTACGTGTTCTAGCAGTCTTTTTGCATGGGTGTTTGTTGAATAGCTTTTTTTGTTCCGAGGGCTTTGTGTTTGCGTGATTACAGTTTGTGCATTTGTACGATTTGGGGGCTTACAAAATTTGTGTTCGTCATTGCTACTTTGCACGTTTTTGAGTTTTTACTTGATTTCATCGCATGTCCTTGCTATCTACTGATTTTCTGTATGTTTTAGTCTCTTTGATATGATTTCTTGCTCATTTGTTGCGTGTTTATGTGTTTAGGAGTTTTTATGTGTATGTTTGTGTATTTGTTGGGTTACTTATTACTAGTTTTCTTTATTTTAGGGTTACATGTTTTACGCATAGTTTAGTTCCTATGGTATGTTTTATTCGTGCCTGTTCGGTGTTTAGTTATTTGCAGGTGTATGTTTGCCGGGTAACTTGTTTGATAATTTCTGGATTGTATTGGTTAACTTATGACGTATGTCGCACAAACCCTTTAGTTATACTGATTTTTGACTTTTATATTTTTTTAAGATACGTGCCATGTGTTGCGAGGTACTTTGTCTATTAAGAAATCTATAATTTTCGAATAAGTGTAATCAGAAGAACTTATTAAATGTGGTGTGTTAAAATATAATAGTTTTAGTAATTACTGATTCAATTGTAATGTATTAAAGGGGCCTTATGTCTAGGTGACTTTTCTTATTACATATGTTTCCTATCCTAATTTAAAATAACATGCCGAGAAGTGTTCACACCTTGTCAGAGCTTTTCCTTCAAATTTTTTCTGAAAATTTTTGAGAAACCACCAAAACGAGTTTCTAAAAATGCAAACGAAAATAATAGTGAAAGCGACACCACGGGCCTGTACAGTATGTAGTAGAACACTCCTCTCAAATGACTCCGTTTGTACGCAAATATCCCTTCTGTGCTAGAAAACATGCCCCAAGTGGCTGACATTTTTTTTTAATAATTGTCGACATGAACAGGCTAATTGTGCTAAAACACTCAGGGGCACTTAGGAGGATGGATAGATAGATATTCAATTGCCAAGGGATGCCTATGAACAGCTACCTTAAATTTTTCCATATGAGAATATGGATTGCCTCCGTTTGGTACGACAAGTGGGTATTCCTACCAAAGGTAGCCCGAGATGGTATCAAATAAAGAACTGAAACGAATTTTCTATGCTCAAGGCACTGTATGTGAGAAGTTAAGGACGGGTCATATATAAGCCTAATCGCTCTCTTTTGAATATGATCAACGATATCGAGAATGTATTAGGTAGCACCAATCTGGAGGAGCGAATTATATTATAGATAAGGTGGAATTTGGTCCTTATACAGCAGAAAGAGTTGTCGGAAGGTAAAGTACTGCTTAGATCTGTACAAAAAAGCTTATTTTACGAGCAGCTATTTTGGTAGCTGATAGAAGATGGTCAACCTAGATTTGAAGAAACAGTCATTCCCATTAGAGTCGGAAAATTTAAGATCGTGCAAACTTTCCACAGACATAGATACTTCCAAATTAATAAACAGAGTTTTTGATAACGAGCGTAACACAGCTTTTCTTTGGTGAACTCATACCCCGTGGGGGTTTATATAGCAAAATCAATATTCCATAATACTGCAATTAATAAAGTATAAAGGATATGTTAATATGCTGTCAGTACGTCATGCAATTTAGACAGTCAAATTCCTTGGTAATAAGGAAGTACATCACAAATATGTTCTTTTTAAATCATTTCTCATAATTCAAGAGTTTCGGTTCAAAACAATACTATACTATAATTTAATGTAATTATTTATGTAACAATCGTTGTACATATATCATACATTCTGATTGTTTATTGAAATATTTCTGTAATACAACTCATTAATCTACTGTTTCATTATCGCGGATTGTAATAGCCGTAATATAGAGATTAACAGCCTCCTATATGTTGATTGTATACATACAAATGTGCATGTTCGATTTATGTAAATTTTCATGAAGGGTCATCACGAACAGTACTAATTGTGGGTTAGGCCCATGAACGCTTAATTTATCACTCAATTTTGTTAAACTTAATGACAGTTAAGCATTACAAAAACAAAACAGTATGAACAAATTTAAAGTATAATTAGAAAGTAAACCGATAGCTAAAGTAATTTTTATATTAAAGTGGTAAATAATAATGTTATATTTAGAACTTAACTAAAACACTATACAGCACTATTTAGTCTGTTTAAAGTTTCCCCGTGGAACGATTGGCTTGCAAGGAAGGTATTGGTACGTTATTCAAGTATGTGTAGGATTGGAGCAACGAGTGATCAAGACGCATGGACGATTAGGCAAAGCTGCTGAAACGTGCACCTGGGGAGTCGTTCTTGTATAATTAATGCTACCAACTTTGGCATACATATACATAGACACGCAGCTTTGCGTAAGTTTCAGTGAATGTTTGATAATTCAATTATTTTACTTTTCTTGTGATTCTGTTTTAGGGCAATCGTTTTGATGAAAATTCAATATTTCTAGATTATACGCTAAAATATTTAAATGTGATTAAAAATGGGGAATTCAGCTTTATTTAGTATTTTAATTAATAAATTTCTCAATCCGGGCGGTCTCAAACTTAACTTTAATTAACTCTTCATCTATAGTCTGCGGAAGTAAAGTATCCGCAAAACGCTATTTTATTAGTGAAGCATTTTATTGTTTCTAATCAGTTTAAATAGTTTACATGGTTTTAATATAAATAGGAAATGAAATGTTATATTGAGGTGTTAATGTTGCTGATCAGTATGGATCCTTATGAATCGCAGTATTATGCAATATTATGGCATTAGTCATAGTCAAGTTTCCTGTTGTCCGTTACCCCTTCCCTTCAAAGGCAACCAATCGATTAGATTTTTATTATTGGAATTTTTTTCAACAATAACTGAACGATTTCGTTAAGTTACATTTCTATTGATCTTTGCATTCCAATTAATTTGTTGCGTAGTTTATTCTCTAACCGATAATAATATTGGCAACAAATTATTTGTGAAGATTATTCATATTTTATTTTAGGTACGTTTAAGGTCTTTAACAAACTGGTATAAATATTTGTAGACCAACCTGATAAGATTTTCTCTCTCCGAATACTTTAATAACCTTTAAATTTACACAAGATCACCGTATTCCGCACAAATTAACAAATTAAATTTTAAGCACATTAACGTGTTAATAATGGTTGTTTACTATTTGTTAAATATGAGTAACATAGTCATTGTAACTTCAAACGTTTTATATACACCCTTAAATCTATCCAAGAATTAAGTTGATTTTAACCGCTTATTTAGTTATGCATAAAAATCCTTCAAAAGAACAACTTACCTAAAATTGAATTATTTAAAAAAATATCTAGTGTGGAGCAACACGCGACTTTCCAACCTACAAAATGTAAGTTAAGATAAGTGGAATAATTTTAATAACAATTTATTTAGGATAATTATTCAACCTCTTTTATAATAAGTTCATTACGAAAATATCTATATCAAACAGACATTTAAAACATCATGTCAGATAGAGGTTAATAGACATCTAGATGCTACCTCAAAAAAAATTTCAAAGTCACCTGTTTCTATAAGTTTTTTAATCATATTCATTTAATTTTTACTCTTATTTCGCTTTATAATAAGAAACGTTACAAAGAAAAGTTAAAGTAAAATTAAAATTTTTTTTTTACATGTCGACATATTTTCTTATCATATTAAACATTACTCAGATGTAGATAAAATTAAATACTACGGAGGGAATTGTTTGTCGCTAAACTACGTGTCGTATCAAAAAATTGCATAAACAATAATTAATCTATATGGTTATGGTCTACATATTGGTATTTTTATCCTTGAAATGTCAACTGTTTCAGAGATATATGATAAAGATCAAAAACAGCTTCTAATAAAGCCCTCTCTTCGACGCTGAATTTTTCCAAAAATATAATCAACTCTAGGAAAAATGAAAATAAGCTTAAATACAAAACTTTAACTAACTAACGCACACGCGTATATTTATGTTATATATATATATATATATATATATATATATATATATATATATATATATATATATATATATATATATATATATATATACAGTCAAACTCACTTAAGACGAGCACGGATAAAACGAGATTCTGGATATAACGAGCGTTTCGTAGGTAAATGATTGAAATTGTATTAGTTTACGTACTAATTTTTCTCGCTTATTACGTTCACGTTTCACGGTAAAGGCGAGCAAATTTCAAATTTTGTAGTAGTTTTATATACATACTAAAAGCCGAACTAGAAAATGGTGCAAAAAATTCCGCGACGTGCAAAAAATATGGTTTATCATCATCTACCGTCTCAAAATTGTTCCAAAAACAGAAAAACTACACTTGCAGCATTCGGAAACAATTTATCTGGCGTGGAAAAATTAAAAAAGTGTACTAGAGATGATATTGATAAAGCGCTAATTGTGTGGTTTAAAAACCACAAAAATTTTTTAGTTGGCTGGTTTCTTTAGAAAAATGTCGTTATCTACGTGAATTGCCCTAATAGTGTTTGTTACATTTGTGAAGAAATTACACTTAACCACCAAAAGCACAAAATAAGAACTATAATTACAAAAGGATATGATAAATACTTTTATTTTAAATGTGGGTATTTGTATTAGCTGGGCAGGATAAATTGCCTGTGCTAATTGTGTGGTGCGCTTGAGAAGTTGTATAAAAAGGGAAAAAAATTATTCCCATTTTTGCTTGCAATGATTTCGCTTCCAGTTCAACATAAAAACTTAGAATATATTGGAAGAATACAAAGATGGAAAAGAAAAAGAACAAGAGAAGTGGTAGAAAAGCAATCAGAAGTGGAAGAGAGGGCCTTCTCTGTTAGAGGCTTTACAGATTGTGAATCGTCGCAGGAAAGTTATGAAATTACGCAAGAGTAAGTGAACGATCTTGTTAGAGATTTAGTAGGGCAAGTCAGCTGTATTAGGTCTAAGGTTAACGGAATGGAACCTCCTTAAAGGAAATGTCAAAATAGCAACATCTAGAGAAGGCCAAAAATTATTAGTACCCTTCCATCAGCAAGATATTTAAGTAACGTGTAAGCGAGTGAAGATTGTTTATTGCTTCATTTAAAACAAATTTAAAAGTAGTACTTCTCCATAATGGTAGTCCCGTTCGGTATTCGACAAATACGAAGGAGAGCTATCAACAAATGAAGCTGTTGCTAGAAGATCATAAATATGAACAGTATAAATGGAAATTGTGTTCGGATCTAAAAGTTTCTGTTCTCCATCAACAAATGGATTTGCGAGTGGAATAGCAGGGACAAGAAAAACCATTACTTAAAAACTACATGTCCATCGCCCTAAAGAGAAACATGTCCTCCACTTGCTGAACTGGATGGAATTTTAGTACCTCCTCTAAAGTGATATTGAAAGAAACAAAAATAAACGAACATCAAAATATTATACTAGTCGTATGTATAAATATTCACCAGGTAAACAGCTGGTCCTAAATTCTCTTCGGGCACATGTTCCCCAATTTTCAGTTAATTGCATCTTCAGAGTACTCTACACCTGAAAATCTCCCCCAACATTACGTGCCACCGAGTTATGTAATTGCTTTGAACACAATCACTTCTCTACCAATACAACAAGTATATCAAAACCTTAAAAACCAAGCACTTACCGCAATAACTTAATGCCCGCAAAGTTAAACTTCCAAATAATATGACAAAATAACGACATGGACGTCAAATTTAGCTATCAAGAACAAAACCTCAACGAGGAAGAACAGATAAACTCCTGGCAATTGGTCCACAAAGGCAAGAGACATAAATCAAGCATAGCACCTCACATTCTTACACCACCACTAATAAATATACAAAACAACTATAGCCCACTTACAACCGCCAACGAAAATTAATCAACTGAAACGAACGAAAACAATACTCAACTAAAGACACTCGTACCAAAACCGCCACCAATATTTATACATAGAGTTAGAAATTGCAAAGATATGATAAGCAGCCTTTCCCTAATAACAGAAAATGAAATACATTATATTGGAACTCTCCCCAATAGTACCGTCAAAATGAGTGCGCGTACAATAGATACGCACAGAAAACTAATAAGACACCTAGAAACGGAAATATAGTCCACCACACATATCAAATCAAAGAAGAACGATCATATAGAATCGTCATACCCCATCTTCATCACTCTATACCAACAGTAGACATAAAAGGAGAATTAGAAAAAGTAGGTCACAAAGTTCACAATATTATGAATATTAAACATAGAATAACCAAACACCCTCTAACATTATTTTTCATCGATCTAGAACCTCAGCAAAATAACAAAGAAATCTTCAATCAAGAATTTCTGTACAACACAAAAATAACCGTTGAAGCTCCAAAAAAGAATTGTACCATAATTCAGTGCACTAGATTCCAATCCTAAGGTCACTCGAAAGCCTATTGCTTAAAACCATACTACTGCGTAAAATGCCATCAGCCTCATGACTCAAAACCAAACAACACACCCACTAGATGTGTACTCGAGTTCGATCACCCTGCAAATTATAAGGATTGTACCGTTTACAAGGGTTTGGTAACAGCTATAAACAGGAACACTAGAGGATATCAAAAATACAATCACTGCCAGTCATCCGTCATTCTGACGGACTCATATACAGAACTATAAATACACAACAAACCACCAATCCGCACCTTCGTTAACGTACATATGCACAAGTAACGCAAGAAAATAACCAAACAGAGCCACAATCGAATTTCGAACCCCAACTGACAACATTCTTAAATGAATTCAAAAACATGTTTGCACAACTGATGAGCTAAAACAGTATGATTCTAAATCTTCTCACCGCAGTTACTTGAAAACTACAACCATGAATATACTCTGAATCGCGACGTGGAACGCCAAGAAGCTGGCTGCTAAATATAAAGAGCAAATAATAACATTTTTACATAAAGTTGACATTCTGCTCATTTCCGAATCGCATTTCACCAACGTTACGACATTCAATATACCACACGATTTAATTTAAGTACCCCTCATACAGACGGCACCGCCCATGCAGGTACAGTAATGCTCATTCGCAAATCCATCCCACCATGAATTTCCCAAATTTCAAACATAAAAAACAAGCAACCAGGGTCGAAATGAAAGCTTATTCATGGCACTTTAGGACCATCGGTACTAAGTTTATAGCCGGATGAAATTGGAACGCCAAACACACTCACCGGGATTCTAGAATAATTACAACAGAAGGTCGAAATCTGTTACGGGCAAGTATGATTTTCTAGGCATTGGCAAACCTGCTTACTCGCCAAGTGTGATCTAGCATCTAACCTCACTCCAATTATAAACAGCATAAACACTATGGTATTTCCCCTCGCCTAAGTAAACCACGAAAAATACGGTTTGGATCCGTCTTCAGTGTTATTCAGAAAAAGTAAACCTCAAACCCCGTTCAGTAGCCTGGAAATTAGCTCCACAAAACAAACAAGGTGTAACAATTACTATAAATATATCATTACATACTGGTCAACTGATAACCGATAAACGCCAAGCTGCATGAATCTGGCAAAGATCACGAAACGTTGTCGATCAACAAATCTACCGTGGGTTAAGCCCTCAGGGACGCACAAAATCACACATTTGTTAGCAATCTATCCGTAAATGACCATATACTCTGGATGGCAACAAAAACACTGAAAAACCTGAAATTCCTATACCCCTTATCCGCCAACCAAACGGCGAGTGGGCCCGTTCAAATAAAAATGGTCTTTGCCATACATCTAACGGAAGTATTTCAAACTGAACCAAACCACATGGATCAAGAGGTAGAAAAATTTACAGACACACCCTGCCAATCGTCCCCACCTATAAAAGCTTTCTTACCCACGGAAGTAAATGAAGAAATTGAATTACTTAACACACACAAGGCACAATCTACCTAAAAAAGCCATCGTCCTGCTTACAGCTATACTTAGTGGCATGATCGGACTATCTTGTTTCCCTACAATATGGAAATATGCTGAAATAGTAATGATCCATAAAATCAGGAAAGCCTCCTCACGAACTGCCAGCTTACAGACCCATTAGTCTGCTGTCCATCATAAGCAACGTTTTGACAGATTACTATTAAAAATATTGTATGCCAACCACGACTTCTCCAAGCACCAATTCGGGTTTAGAGAGAACCATTCCACAACGTAACAGGGCCACAGATTCATCAACATAATCTGTAAATGTCTTGGGGCAAAACAAATTTGCAATGCCGTCTTCCTAGAAATCTCCCAATAATTTTATAGGTATGGCCCAGAGGTTTACTTTGTAGGTTAAAAACTCGTTATCCCATAACTACTTCCCCCTCCTAAAATCTTACTTGTCTAATAGAAACTTCTCTGTAAAACACTCATATGGGCATACTAATTTCTACCCTACCCTCAGAGTAGTGTGTTGGGGCCTCATTTATATAGCCGTAATACCCGAAACCAACAATACAGAAATCGCCTCATTTGCCGATGACGAGATAGTGATTGTCGTCAATGATAATCCTTTAAACGGCTCCACGAACCTACAAAGTCACTGTGCTAAATGGCGAGCAAAAGTCAATTCCTCCACATCAGTTTAAATCACATTCACCATGAAGCGTGAAATATGTCCGGCTATAACGATTAACTCCTGTGGCAACAGAAACAAAATATCTCGGCCTCCACCTTGAACAAAGGCTCACATGGAGGAATGCAATGCCTCCTTTGCAGAAAATCAAAGCTCTCGCTGAACAACAAACTGTTGCTGTATAAAACCATCCTTAAGACCATATGGTCTTATGGCCTCCAATCCTAGGGATGTGCGAAACCGCCAACAATCAGTAGTATCCAAATATTTCAGTCAAAGTGCTAAGGATGATCGCAAACGTTCCATCGTACATGAGCAACCAAACGCTTCATAAAGAACTAAAGATTCCATTCGTTACAAGTGAAATACAGATAATGTCTAAAACCTACAACAAGCAGATAACACAACATGCCAACGATCTAATAGACGAACTCTACACCAATCTCCCAACTACAAGAAGACTGCACAGAAGATGACCTATGGACTTGCTCCACCAGTGAAATAACAGCGGAGGAGGAACATTGTTGAACGTTTCTCTTACACATTAATATCTTACAATACATTTACCTAATACTCTATATAGACGTAGATTGTAAATAAGCAGATATTGTCAATTAAAAAAAAAAGAAAATGGAACATTTAAATTAGGCCTTATTACAAAATTTTGTTAAAGCAGTGGACACTACAAAACCTGAGTTACTTCATCTTCAGAAAAAAAATTCCATATTAAATGACGCAAAGACAAGAACGGACTTTTCTACTGGGCCTGACATTCGAGCACTACTCTGTGGTGAAGTATTCGATAGAATTCTTACTGGTCACAGGCATTTCCACGGGTAGTTACAGCCAGGAAAAGGTATGAAATTACAAAAGACATGTAGGGAAGCTTTTAAAAGCATAAACCAAAATAGGATGTAATATGTCTTTAAAAATTCCGTTTTTAAGTTCGCTCATGGACTTCTTTCCCGAAAACTGTGACGCTATCACCGACGAACGTGGCGAACGCTTTCATCAAGACATCAAGCTAGAAATGAATTACTACTTGAATAAAAAATAAAACTAAGTGTAATAACCTTATTCAGTATAGCCAAACTGTTATTGCTTCTAATGCCGTTTTTATATAGTCACTAATCACAAAAACAATTATGAATAAAACCAATTCCTAGTGTGGTTAAGAGGCTTTATGAATCAATAACTCCAAACAAAGATATTTATACAACTGTAATCATTAAGTTATGTTAAATCATACATTACTTTACCAAAGTACACTTTTCGTTTATATTGGAAATATTTACAATTGAATAATTTGGGAATATACATACATCAAGTTTACAATCTGTATTCCATAAGTTTGAGCAAACTATTTTTCCATCTGTTTCAATTTTATGAAATCTAATCCAAGGCTGGCGTTCGAGAAACTTGCGTGACACTGTCGTATATCAAACAATTTATTATTTATAATTCTACAATTTTGTTGTCTTATGTGGCGTTTGTTATTTGATTTCTATTTATACGCGCTGATTATAAATGTTACTAATTTTACTCTCACTTAACGCAACAAATTGTTTTATTTTGATTTGACGTATGTTATGGAACGCCATTTTTTGCAAATTAACGGAATGTAGAATACAATGTTTCAACCGTTCCCTTAATTGGGCTTAGAATTTGCACTAGATTCATATTCTAAGAATATGAAATCCTGAGGTATATTAAATATCTTGCTTCCTTCAGCTTCCAGAAATCGACTCCTATATTTGCCCTACTTGCAAAATTGCCGTAGGCCGTTATTTAATTATATTACATCTTAATGAACTTGCGTAAGTACTTAATTCAATAATGAAATTACAAATTTATCACAAAACTGGAAGTGAAAACATAAAATATGGTAATACTTAAAACAAATTTAAAATTTTTAAAAAACCTATCATTACATTTAATTATAAAGTTTATACAAAATTAAGTTAGACTGAATAATTATGTAAATTTGTTGAGATGGTACGTTTTTATCAGAAGGATTCTGTATTACTACTGTTATTTTATACTCCAATTTAACAAAATGTATACCGATTTGTGCATAAATTACGGTTTCAAAATAAATTTGGGCTTATGCGGCTTGGTAGATTTGATAAAAAATATAATTTGGTTTTATCGTCAACGTTTGGTTTATCCTATTAAAGCAACAAGTTCTATAACTTATTCTAAGTGAACCCTATCCACACATATTAGGAATGCAATGTAGTTATCTTAGTTTATACACCGTAAGTTTGTCAGTTGTAGATGTTCGTTAATTCAATGGCTTAAAGAGTAAAATTGGCGCAACTTTTGTGTTCGTCAATCGATTAGGTTAAGTTTTTTATGCTTGCTATTTTATAAAGCATGTCAACAACGTGTTTGACATTGTTATAATTCTGTTGCAGATGTAAAGTTGAAAATTAGGATCATTAGCATTCGTTTTTATAGAAGCAACTTGTTCGCCCTTTCTCTTTTACTGCAGTTCACTGACGGCGCGAGGTGGCAGCCTGGGTGGGCACGTGCCCCACTTGTCAGTTAACAGTGCCCACCTGAGTGTCCACCCAAATTTTAGAGCATTTTGAAAAACGTCAAGTTACGCTAATGTATAGTATAGAGATGAAACGTGCAAATTGTTAATGTAATTTCGTCTAACTTGCATTTCAATTATGATTAGGTACTGTTGGCCAAACGCCGTTTAAATCCTTAAACACGTGCGTTACTTTGTTTATCATAGCAAACCATAAATTAGTATTTGCCGACTACGGAGATTTTTACATATTTCGAAGTGCTTGGCTGGCAGTTTCCAAGATTAAATACCGTAGTTTCTTTTTAAAGTAACTTAATTTTACAATATTAGCTGCCCCTATATTTACAGATTTGCTTAAGAATGCATAAATCAATTTTTAAATTAGATGATGGTTAGTTTTCAAGCAACTGGTAGTCGTAACGGGAGCGCAACATTAAAAATCACTTACTTAAATAATAAAACTAAAGAAGTTGCCAATAATGAATGTGAATCATCGGGTTCGAGTGTAATTGTTGCACAAATAGTTACGACAAGTGTTCACACAGAGGAAGATGAGTATGTACAATTTTCTGATACCTTTGAATACGCGTCAAGTGCATGTTAAAGCGAAGACAGTGTGAGTGAGACTGAATTGTCAATTTTAGCCTCTGTTTTGGGAAAACCCGTACCCGCAACATTGATTAAATATCAACCATTGCCAAAGTGCCAGGTCCCAAGGATTCAGCAACATCTAAAACTAATGGTCCTTAACAATCAAAATTGAGCGTGTTCCTCAGAAGAAATTTGGAAACTAGTGGCGAAATTTAAATTCTTTGTGTAGTATCAGTTTAACTGCCTTGAATACAGAGTGCTAGGGGATAGTACATATTGTTTTTTCTTATCGTTTCTTTTGTTGCGGAAAGCATCATAATCAGGTTGCACTTGTTATCTTGGGATTTGAAATTAGAAACACGCCATGAAAAAGGGAGCTGGTTTAAAAAAAAACTCTGTTAATGCGAAAAAAATGTGGCATTAAATGGAATGAATTTACAAACTTGCCAAAAGACGATGAATTTGTAAGTTTGTTAAGTGATGCACATGCTAAAACTGTTAAGGAAAACAGATAGTACTTGAACATCATTCTACATGCTGTTTTATTTTCAGCTGTAGAGGGAATTGCATTTAGAGGAGCCGGCGAAACTGAAATAATTGAGAATAAAGTTTAGTTTGCCACACTTGAAATACGTAATAGAACAGGGCCGCATTTAGAAATAGTATCAGATGCGCTGATTGATAAGTCAGTGGTCCAGGCCCTCTGTATATGTAAAGGGTACGCCCCTTCTATAACTAATTTGAATGCTGTGTACTAGTTACTCGTTCTTTAATATATTTTTCTTTATAGGCAATTATCTGGAGCTCTTGGAATTATTATCCAGGAACAAAAGTTTTCTTAAAGGAAGGCTGCACCATAGTCGACGAAACGCTAAATACACGCATCACCCTGTTCAAACGGATTGATAGCGATATATGTAAAATTTGTGTCTCATGCAATTAGAAGCGAAGTTGATGATTATGAATATTTTGCAGTCATGGTAGACGGAAAGACGAGGTGCAAGCGTTATTTAAAAAATAAATGGCACTGACTATTCAATGTAAGGTTATTTTAACGCACCATGTACATTCAGTATTTTGATAACGTATGGAACGTATTTTGAATGTAAATGAAGTGAGTTTACACGAAAAAAAAACTTTTTTTGTGTATGCAGAATGTAAGATAGTGTAAACGATACGCCATTGGAATTTATTGAAGCATTAGTTATCAACTTATCATATTAAAGAATATTTGAATGTTTTAGAAAGATTTTTATGTTGAAAGTATTAAATTTGATTGAAAAATGTTTTGAGTAAATTTTTACTGGGACGGAACTGGTAAGAGACTACTTTATATCAAAGAAATTGAACTAAAGAAATGGTTGTAGACGTATGCATGAATTTGTGCAGTAAGGAGTATGTATGCATATATCGTTTGTACAAGTTTAGTAATATTGTGCAAAATAGGTAAATTTGATGCATGTTCAAGAATGCAGTTACAATGTGAGGGAGTTCGCTAAACTGTACGGGATTCGCCCACATGTGAAACTTTCACAGCAAGTTGAGATATGATCTGGTGAATGTACAGAGTAAATCTAATTGAAATTGATGATTTTTTCGGAGAGTTTTGAGTGAATTTAAAAATAAATTGAGGATGATTACGTTCTTCTTACTTTTCGTTTACGTTGGGTCCATACGCACTTCCACTGGGAAAAGCAACGCACTAAATACGCGATTGTTATAGGTGAATGTTGATGTTAGCGCGAATATATTATGACGTTTCGGTAATATGGCGGGCAGAAGGTATATCATCGAGTACCCAATTGAAGAGTAAGTTCAGTCAGAATCGATGGGTGAAAGTTATGTAAAGATCGCGCGCGCGTTGTTTTTCAAGGGGTCGTTAGAATGGTTGGTGTTGGATACTTTCTAGATTCATTTTTGTTTCTTGAGTTCACAGTTTATTTTTATTTTTTGTAAGCAAAATGAATAATCGAACTTTACCTATTTTAATCTGTTTAGTAATAAGAATTTTTAGTCTATATGCATTGATTTTCAAGGTGGTTTCTTTAAGCTACGTGTGTGTACATATTTACAATTGCAAATTTGTCCATATATGTATATATATATATATATATATATATATATATATATATATATATATAAACCAAATTTTTGAGACATCTTCCCTGCTACGAAGTTTTCTCAGAAGCTGTTGACATCTTAAAAGCCCTTTTCTTTTATTTTCTGCAATTAATTTTTGGGAATACACTCTTTGTAGATCTTAAAAGTTGAGATCACCTTTTAAAATTCTTCGCATTGTGGTTCGCTTTATTCTTGTAATTCTTGAAATCTTTCTTGAACTTACCACATCTGATGGATTAGCATTTGCCGAATTCCTAAAATATTGTCTACTTTTTTTCCTACCACGACCGGGCTTAATTCGAAAGTTCTATTTTCGCAATAATAGCTTACGATACCTAACTTCCAGTTTTCTTCTGGAAACACTTTAAGTATTTTTCATGCACCCATATTCCTTTCCACTAATTCTTTAATCAAAATCTTGTCTTCCAAAGACAGAACCCTGTCTACTTATCTAAAACTGAGCAGGTAATTCTGAAATGTCAAAAATTTGACAAATGTTTGATTCCAAAGCAACCTTAATGAATGTAATGAGACATTCTCTTTCTGAATTGTTATTACTTAATACCGACAAGTACCGTCCCACAAAAAAAACACCATTTTTCGGGTTTTGGTTTTACAATATTGACATTTTCAAGCCATGTTTTCCCATAAATGTCCTTAAAAAAATACTAGTCGGTTTGTAAATAGCGCAATTTCAGTTTTTCAAAGAGCTTAAACGCGCCGATTGAGTTTGAACGAAAAAGGAAATTTTTTTTTGTGTATATGCATAATGTATGTGGGTGGATGGTACGCCACTGGCAATTTAAGAGAAATATCATTCAGTTTGCAGATACGTGTATTTGAATGTTATAGAGACATTGGTGTTGGAATAAATAGATTCTGATGAATGTAAATGTGAAGAGAAGTGTGTCGATGGGACGATAATGTTTTGCTACTGTTGACTACTGAATAAGGAATGGAATGTTGGAGGATAAAGGAGTAATCTTGGCCGCAAGATGTGAATGTATAAGTATAGAATGTTTTAGGAAATATGTAGAGAAAGATTTGGTATGTTTAATTGTTGATTATAGAAAGTTATCGTAATGTTGTGCAATCAGTTTTGAGAATACATGTACGTATATGGGATTTGAGACCTTAGACTGTACTTATTTTTGCAAATGTTGCGGAAGGAGGATGAGCACATGTGAGAGATAAACGTTGAAAGTTGTGTAATGATCCGGAGTGGCCACTGAATGAATGTGATGACGAGAAATGGCTTCTCCATAAAGTAATTGTAAAATTTGCAGGTAAGAACAAACATGGCGATGTATAGTAATTACAAGCGTGTTTGTACAGAGGGTAGCATCAGTCGGCACTAAGAAAGTTTGAGTGAATACCATTGGTGAATATAGCGAGGAAGTAAGACATGTTTAAAGATGGATGGCTTGAGGTATAAATAGGAAAGTCAGAGATTGACGGGGGCTTTTTGCTTTTTCGCTTTTGCTTTTGGTGGATGTCGGTGAGAGCTCGGTTGAAGACGCGCGCACGAGGTGAAGTGTGACCGCAGAATGGGTTGAGTTGGAGTTATATTTGTGAATAATATTGAAGGCAGTCATTGTTTAAACAATTGCGTAACCCAAAAGGGGATGAATCGTATAAGACATTCATAAATAAAACAATTAATAAAATTGAGATTGAAGATAAAATCAGTTTATGGGTTTTTTTTCTCTTCAAGAAAAAAAAAAGAGCGTAAGCAGTTTTGTAATAAGATAACCGTTGTTACGTTATAGTGTTGAGTGCGGCGCGTGTGCTTGTAATGATCCTTAGTTCAAATTATTTATGGGACCACCTTTAAGTGAACGAAATATTCGTAGTAAATTGAGCCAATGTTAAAGTAATTTTATATGACATTAAAAGTTTATTTGTGTAAGGAAGGGCTAAATTGTCCTAAAGGTTGCAAGAAACTTTAAAGAGGCAACCAAACGTGTACAGATTATTACGGGTTATTGCAGTAATAACCTCGTATGGTTGGACTATTCGCGAGTACCGAAAGGAATAAGTGTTTGTGGAGTACTCGTTATGTGCCTTCAGGCAATCTAAGGATACGTATGGACCACAAATAATTGGTTTACGGGAAGAGAGAAGAAAGAAAAGCGTAGGATGAATGGACAGTCTTTAAGTAAGAATTACATTTAAGAACTTTGAAATCTCAGATGAGCACGATTATCTCTTTGGTTAGTTTTATTTGCGGGTTGTTGTGTAATTTTTTTTTTTAATCAATTAGTGTTGAAGAAAAAGGTAATCGATCTCGAGTTATGTTGTATTGGCTGTTTTAGTAGTAAGAATCTTTTTGCAGAAACGCAAATTTGTATTGACAGTGGCGTGGTGGTTTGGTTTCTCAACCACGCTGTTGTAGTGTATGTAAACATTTGTTTTTTTTTATTATTATTTTGTGCAGGACAATATATATTTATCGTTAACTTTTATTCTGTTGTTTATTTAGCGGGTTATGAGACACATTTGTGACGTTTACTTAATTGGTGACCTAGTTTTCGACAATTTAAATGTAGACTTTGCATATTTTGGTTTTAAGATTAATAAACAACCTGAAAGGTTATATTAGCCAGGTTAATTTTAAAAAGAAGATTTTCATGTTAGTTTCGTTTAACGCAATACACTAATGGCGGATCAGCTGTTGATTTAAAAATTTCATTAAGTATAACTAAGAGATGGAGTTTTGAGAACTTACATATTTACGAATGTCTCATACGATTCAGAGGTATCATAAAGGAACAATTATTAGGCCGATGACATTGATTTTCTTTTGGTTAGGAATTTTAAAAATTAATTATCGATCATTGAATGAAGAACTATTTTATTCATTAATAAGTAGAAATTTAACTTTATATGTATACGAGGGATACGTAGAAAATATTCCGTTAACGTGTTATAACTTTGGTATTCTGGATGTACAGGGTACAATCAGGAACTTTGTGACGACCCGTGTATTTCAGTTTTTTTTTTGATAACTGTTGGTTACGTGAATTCAGTTAAATTTTAGTGATAAATTTTGTTTTGGAAATTTTGGTTTACGAGGTGTATTCAAAAAGTTTCTAATAACCTGGGTAGTACTAAATATATTTGAGTTTGAGTTGAATTGTTTGGGACGAGAGGTTGTTTTAGGACCCTCGTTTAAGAGTTTACTGAGTAAGCACAATCCTACTTTCCACAATCAAGTAGGGTTAATTAACACCCAGCTCAAGACAATTATTTTAGCGAAGTTTCGATTGTGGTGGCGCCTGGAGACATATTTTCCCGGACTGAGCTGTTTGAATATAGGTGTAAGGTGTTTGAGCGTATTCATTCATTTTACTTCTTATTTCGACCACGCCCATCTCCCTGTTAGCTGGCTTGGCAACCCGCTTACAGTAGTAAGCATACACGACGCCTAGTGCGGTTTGGACGTGTAACAACCGGTTATATCTATTGATAATTGAAATTAATCTTTGTTTACTTTTGAGCTTTATGGTCGATTTGAAATTGCGTAATGAGCCAGATCGATTACAAAATTTTAGTTTAACTACTTTGAATTATTTTACAGTTAATCAGGTACAGAACACTACTGACCGAATATTTTTATTAAGCATAAATTAGAGATTTGAAGTGTTAAAACTTAAACCTATTGATGAATGTCTAAATACAATTTTTTAAAGATAAAGTACTAATAAAATATAAAGCACTGACCGTTCCATTTTAAAATTGTTAGCCGCTAATGAATGTTTTGTTGAGATAAAGATTATTAAACCGATTTCATTTTTATTCTTTTCTAAATTGAGTATTGTTTATTTAATTCAAAGTTTTATAACAGTTAGAAATATAAATTTATAGGTATACGAGGGATACCTAAAAAGTATTCAAATTAACGTTTTATGACTTGGAATTTTCATATGTACGGAATGTGTTCAATAAGTTTACGACGACCTCTGTATTTCAAAATTTTCTTAAGCTTTTGGATCAATTTTTTTGAAGTGTGATTGACTTTGAGTGGTGAATGGTTTTACTGAGTAGGCTGCAATCCTGTCTTCCACAGTCCGATAGGATTAATTTAACATCCCGCCTCAGACTATTTATTTTATCAAAATTTAGGATTGTGGTGTCGCATAGAAAAATTTTTTTCTGGACTGAGCTCTGTGAGTTGTAGGTTGTAGATATATGGCAATTGTAGTGTGTTTGAGACTACCTTTCAATCATTTTATTCCCTATATAGACGCCGCGCATTTCCACTGTAGCTGGTTTGGCAACCCACTTGCTTTGGTAAGGCTGCACGATGCCTAGTTTGGTTTGGACGTGTAGCAATGTACATTATTTTAATTATAAATGAAATTTAGCGCTTATTGATGGTTGTAAGTGTACATAGAAGGCGGTATCATTTTTATCGTTATTGGAACATTTTACGTATTTTCTTCAGGTTCGTCCGTACGTAGCAAGTTTATAAACAATTTTAAAAAAGTGCATCCTGACAAACAGTCTTCAGAAAGTATTTTTATTTTGCGTTGGATGAGTGAAGTGTATATGCCTGTATAGCCATTTTGAAAAAACTTAGCGCAATATTACCTTTGTTGCATTATATTAGCGTTGAAAAAAGAGATCACAAATCCGAAGCGATTAGTTTGCTGAATAAAACAGATTTTATATTCATTTTTAAGTTATGTTTGTCCTATAACATACTGTTTAAATGTAATGTGGTAAGTTGTAACAACCCATTTTTAAATTTGTTTATTAGCTTAGTGTTTGGAATTGTTTTATCTCAATCCAAATTTTAGGAGTGTAACAACATTTTGAGTTGTATTAAAATATACCGTAATTTAGGTTCTTCGTTTATTTAGTTGTAAATATAAGAAAAATTTTATTTATTATGATTTGTAAGTATGTGGTAGACAACTTAATTTGCATTTTGGTGTAACTTAAGTGCATATCTTTTTAAAGTTTTCTTTAAATTATTTTTCTGCTCATATCGTTGACTTAATTATTTGCGCAAATATTTCCGCGCAACGCGTCATTATCATCCAACTTCCAAAGCGTCTACTTTTTCACTTCCTGATCAATGTTGTGTTGTTTAGGAAGCATTTTTTGGGCTTCCACCTAAATTTTGTGAAAGTGGTTTACACTTTTATTACAATTACTTTTCTACTTTAATTACATTTTAAGTACGCATTTAATTTTGCTTTTACGTACGCTTTCATTTTAATGCAATAAATATTGGATTCAAAATTTCAAGAAGAAATTTACAAGAAGTAAAATTCCATTTTGGTGAGGTTTACAACAAGCAGCATTCTTATTTCAAGATATTGCGCAATATTGGTGCAAATATGACATCACCTTGGTTGACATTTCCGTAATCGTTTAGATACCAGATGTTATTAAAAAGTTTGTGTACAAAAATTTTCCAAACGGGTATTTATATCCATTATTTAGTAATTTAAGGCTATTACAATTAGTTTTTAAGATATATTTGATATAATTCTAAACTTTACATGTTAATAAACATAGTTTGTATATTTTTTATTTTTAAATTTTGATAAATTTTTATTGTAAACAACCTCGGTTTAGTTATTCCGATAATTAAAAAAATAAGTTGGCGTCCGAGATCCTTTTTATTAGTGTTACATTTCATTTTTATTATTTATATTAAGTGAAAATTACACAGCATAAATTTGTAGTAATTAAGCAAATGAAAAGATTGAACCATCCTACGTTAATCTACCGACTGAATCAAAGACATTATTTGTGGTGAATGGTTTGTATCTCGAGTCAGTTTAACGATTTGTTTTGGAGAACATTTTTACACTTATTTCCTTACTTATATTATTTACACCATTTATACGATTACCATTACCACCTATTTTATAAAGTGATTTTCTACAAGATTCAAACACTGAAATCACTTATCCACTATGTCTAGTTAGTAGCGTTAATGAATTATGTATCCATGTAAACAACGCCGAATTATTTCTGCCGGGACTAATATCGAAGTTGTTTTTGCAACTTAAAGAAACACAAAATTCCCAAACAATTTCTGAACTCTTATAAGTAAACAATTAAATATAGAAAATTATTTCAGAATTCAATGAAAGATTTTATAAGAGCTTGTGTTTATTAGGACAAACTTCCATTTTGAACGAAAGCTTGTTGCTTGGTAATTGACGTGAGCAAATAACATGGTAAAATTACGATTTTACCTTTTGTTATTTGCTCGAGTTGTATTACCCATAAACAACAAAGCTTGAATTCTGTCAAAATGAAAATTGTCCTGGAAATAAACACAAGCTCGAATGGTATTTGGTAAGACAATTGAAGGAATCTATTTATTAAAAATAATAAAGTATATTTTAAGCGTTACTGATAGATTTAACTATCATTACCATGGAAAAATCAACATACAGTCTATCCACTTGCAAACATACCTACGATACTCCGCTTAACGAACAGATTCAATAAATGATTCTCCTACAAATTTGTAGGTGCGTGCTACTAATTGCGCATAGGTCTTGTTTACAACCATAAAAAAATTACTTTCTGTGTAATACAGTGGTTGAATTACATTCAACGGTTCTTTAATGTATGCATATGAATTATTGTACTCCATAAAATGTGTAATTATGTAGTTTTAACAGTAATCAAATAATAAACATATTTACAAATATAAATGTTTTAAAATCACACATTTTTACGAATCAAAATTCTCTGTCACGAATGAATCGGTTCTAATACGGTTTGAAAACAAGCATCTTTAGTCCATGGGAATGTTGACAGTTTAGCAATCTGTCAAATCTCATATGAAGTCAAGTCAAATTGTCAGGGCGCGTATTTTGGAATACGAAAAATGACGTTAATTTATTTGTTTTCAAAAGGCCATAAGTCGGGCAAGTAAATAGCAAATGAATAGAACTTTAAGCTTACAATTTATTTTTATAGGAATTTACAAGTCAACTCCTTGTTGATGTCACAAGTGTTTGTTTATCTAAACAAACTGCAAAATGCAATTATGTTACAGTTGAGAAAAACCCCTTTATTCTTTAATAATTGCCACAAAAACTTTATAATAAGCAGTGCCCCAATTCACAATTCTTCCTGTAGCTGCATTTGTATTTTTTACTAAGTCTGTAAATAAAGCACAACAGGTTAGTCTTGTTCGGAGTCTGATGAAGAAGAGTCATCGTCTAACTGGATGGTCAACGGTTCCACTTGAACTTCTATAGTGATATCCAATTGCCACATATTTGACGTTACATTTGCAACAGCGGTGCAAAATAATTGGTGCACATCTGCGATTGCAAATGTTTTATTATTCCTCGCAACTTAACCCTTGATTTGTGCCCATATCAGTTCGATTGGGTTTAATTCGCAATGATATGAAGGTAAACGCAATACAGTATGATTCTGTGTATTTGCTATCTTATAGACAACTAATTTAGGAACAATAGCAGCTTTTCTGACAAGGTCGAGAAGTTCGTCTTTGATTTGATGATTAGCCATACGTAAACGTCAGCTTTTTTTGATCCTAAATTTGGATTTTTATTGATCTTTCTGCTATGATAGGAAGAGTTATCTAACACTGTAACAGCGTTTTTGTCTAAACGTCCAAGAATTCTTCAAAAACAGCAGCTGTCATTTCTTCATAATAACCGCCAGATTTGTTGGACTCGAACATCAGCAAACCATCATCAACAAAACCGTCCTCGGAACCAATGTGGAGAACGATAAGGCGTTTTCTTTTCCCGATGGATCCCGTAACCCTGTTGTTAATACATTAACAAACGCTTGCCCCGGAGTCAAGATGGTTGTATCTTTCCATAGTTTTCTTACTGTATGGCCAGCATTAACCCAAGAAACGTACCTTTTTTCCTTCTTCTCAGTATATTCTAATTAGTCGTAGATAACGTCGCCTCCACGCAACTGTCTCGGATTTTTCTTTAAAAAAACTATTTCTTGACCTCTTGGAATACCTATATTTCGAAATAAAGTATAATTTATGTTAGAGATAATTTATTCCTTTACTCACTTAAAGCAAATTTCATTCAACAAGGTTCTTAATGTACTCCTTTTTAATTGAGGCACGTCATCGTGCTCACCAATAGCGGCCACAATTTTATTTAGAGTAGGTGTATCGTTTTGTTCAAAGAAGGAATGGACTACACGCCTAAGATTACTCTTAGTTTCGTCGTCAATGTTGTCTAAAATTGCTCGGTGGTACACAGTCGGAGGATGTAATACATGTGTTTGCTTGTACTCACGTAGAATGTTGTATACACTTTTTTCTGTAATGCCTAAAATGATAAAGTAATGTATAAAATATGTTTTTATAAAGTTATTATGTTACCTGCTGCTTGTGCTGCAAATGCAACATTTTCAGTCTTGTTGTTGCTCGGGTTTTATTCAACACAAACTTTAAAAATGTTTAAGATTCGCTCCTTTACGTCAACGGAAAAATCCCTGGCCGGGCGTTTTTTCGGGGGCGAAGGTTTCGTTGATCTATAATAAATGTAATTATTTGCTAATAGGCTACCAAATTGTTGCTAGTATTGAAAAATACTGTTTTTGAAAATGAAAAGTACTAGAGCAAAAGCTTTAACCAAAATAAAGAATTAAAACACAAAAGCTAAATGACAAATTACTGTGACATTTATGGGTTAATATAATACTAAATTTTTTGTGGTTGTGTAAACCCGGCTAACCAGTAGAAATGTGCCATTTAAATTTGGCGCTAACTCGTGGGAGGACCACTTACTGAATCTGTTCGTTAAACGGAGAGCAGCAATTTATTCGATGTCAAAGTGACAAAACGTATATTAAAATGCATTGTTTTTGACAGTTGAATTACATTGTCAAAATAAAAATATTTTGCCAGATTTGGATTGCCTTAATCCATCCTCCAAAAATGTTCTTGGTTGTGTTAATGTTTATCCGCTCGCAAAGCACTAAAAGCTTGACACGTAGCTTTTACAAGCCGAATTAAAGCATTACCAACCACATACAAAATTTTAAACTCAGCAAAGCATGAATATAAATATCCTTGAATTATGTAATAAGTTTCATAAATACGTGTTAGGTTTTACTAAAATTTACAAATTGTGTATCATTTTTATTACAATATCAGTTTCAAGCGAACGGGTTTTTGCTTGAAACGATTAAACGGTTATTCAAGAAATCTATGGAGTAATAAGTAATTAAGCAATGGAGCCATGTTACGTATTACGAAATTACGAAAAAATTAGACGGGTGGGATAGTAATTTCCACAACAGCACCCACGTAAGGTACCTTTATTCGCAATCCTATTGTAATCTGTCAATTTCATAACATGACAACAGCTGGGAACTGAAATCAGCCGAGAATAATGAATCTAGCCGGGACTAATTATTACATACCCTGAAAATTATAACGCGCATGTGATGAGGGTTGCATAACTATCATGAACCTCATAATCATAACAATTAATTAAATTATGTGTTATTATTTGATATTCTTTATTAATCAAGGGACGTACAATATATTTAAAAACTAAGTAAAAAAAAAGCATTAAGCATCTTTTTTTGGATTTTCATTGTTAAAATTCTTTGCAATTTTATAGTTATAATTTTACGTATTTATTTTCACGCCCAGCTTACTTTGCTTTATGTTTGTTACATCAGGATATTTATTACTCAGAATGTTTCGTAAATTGTTATTTTTAACATTGGATGATTGCTAATAAAACCGTACACAAATCTTGCATGAAGGCTAGCGTTTTAACTGATCTCGAACTTCGCTCTTGATCAGTTAACCAACGCTAGGCTGCAATGAAGCTCTTCCTTGCGCGGTTTGTAATATACTATTAAAACAGCTGTTAAAGATCGTTTTTATTGAGTGTTGATACGTAAAATTGTAAAAAAAAATTTCTTTAAATGTTCAAATATGTAGTAATGTGAAAGTATCATGTGCTTTTACCCGATATTAAACACAATTATTCAAATTGAAAAGGAACCTAATTTTCTCTGTTTTATTGTGTACCTATGATTGTTTTGTTTGTTTTTCCGAGTGTCTTTCAGAATACTGACTAAATGTTTTATTCGTTGAAAAATCTTTTTTCAATAACACTATTTTCAAATTATTTGGTGCCCACTTTGATATTGGGACCCATTTGTGTCCACCTGTGTAAAACACATTGCTGCAGTTAATCACGCTAAATATGAATGTTGCAAATCTCTCAGTTTTTAAACATGATCAAAACAATAAAACATGTTACGTTCCATGAGTCACATTTAAGTGTTATACAGAGATGCGTGCTACGAATAGTACCGTGAAACTAGTACGTGTAGTGGAAAGAGACATTTTCTTTTCAAGTAGTACATCCGCTGCTTCAATTAATTACCTACATATACATATGTAATTATAGAAGGTTATTCTATCCACCTTTTTCACTATCGACTAAATCGGCAAATGCGTGTTCGTGTGCGGGTGCGTATGCGTGAGCGTGTGCGTATGCATGTGCGTGTACCTGTGCGCGTGTGCGTGCGGTGCGTGTGCGTGTGCGTGTACGTGTGCGTGTGCGTGTGCGTGTGCGTGTGCGTGCACGTGCGAGTGTTCGTGTGCGTGTGCGTGTGCGTGTGCGTGTGCGTGTGCGTGTGCTTGTGCGTGTGCGTGTGCTTGTGCGTGTGCGTGTGCGTGTGGGCGTGGGCGTGCGCGTGCGTGTGCGTGTGAGTGTGCGTAATAAAACATGGTGTTACGTTTCATGAGTCATATTTAAGTATTATGTAGAGATGCGTGATACGAATAGTACTGTGAAGCTAGTAAGTGGAAGTGGAAAGAAACATTTTCTTTTAAACCAGTTTTCGACATTTATGTTATATTAGCAATGATATTCGGTTTTTGGAATACTGTGCTACCTCATGCCTGTATAAAGAAGTATGTCTGCGCTCTCTCAAAACTAGCTTCCAATTGCACTTTGATGAGGCTCCGTTATAACCCTAACGCACGGATTTAGTGTTTTAACATTGTCGCATTTTGACATCATCTTATCTGAATATATACATATATATATATATATATATATATATATATATATATATATATATATATTGAGATGTTTATAAATTACATTAGTATAGCTATGTAATTCACATAGCGAGTAATTTCATTAATTTGTACAAATGGTGCATTTCGTTATATATAATATTAGGTAGGGATGATTGATTAATAATAATAATAATAATAAAATGTTACAATAATTATAATCGACAACATATTACACATAAGTATAAGGTATGTTAGCTATCGTAATGCATTAAATCAACTTCATTTTTAGGTAGTAGGTTTATTTAAGCATAATGTTCCCTAAAGACATGAGGTACAGGCTGTAGATAACAAATGTGATGTTGAAACTAGTATTACGCATATATCAATGTCACAATTTCATTGTACGCAGCCAAGAATTATGAAAACGTTCGTGTTAGTGCGAAAAACGAAATTTAAGTGCTAAAATTACATAAAAACAGAATAAATACATTGGTGATTAACAATAAAACTTAAACAAGCCAGCAGTTCTGGAATAATTGTGATTAATTAACATTTACAGACATTAAATTAGTGATATGCAACAATTCGATACAAGTCTCAGAAGAACTTACAAACTTCCAAAATTGTGAGAACAAATTAAAATAAGACATAAACATTAAGAATATACACTTTCACAAACATTTAAAGTGCTTAAAAGTGCAAAATTATACATTAAAAATTATTGTATTAATTTGAGGTTATGTTATTTCCTCGCATAAGAATTATGTAAAAATTGTTATAGATCGGGACAATTTGATCAAAATAAATTATAAGAGGTAAAAATAGTAAAGTAGCCTCAATTTCAAGTCACAATTCACTATATTTGTGACTATTTTACCAAATTTAGTTTTTAAGGGTGTATGAAAATTTCAGATAATTTTCCTTTCAAATTGGCCGTAGGCATTACAGGATATGTATTTGTATGTAGTAGCATCCCATATTCTTGTGGAAATCAATTCCAGTCCTGTAAAGTGCATAAAATTAGTTTAAAATAAATAAATCAATGTAAAAATCAACATGGTTAATAATTGGAGGAATTACTTCGTGTAAGAAATTTTATAGGAAAAATTGTGAGGATTCCAAAATGATGTTAGTTTTAAGATAGGTTTAGGGGTTCAAAAGTTATGAGCTTTTGAAATTAAATTGTAATTTAAGAAAAGCATTAGCCAATCAGAATTAAGGAAAAATTGGATATAGTTGTTGATAACAATCGAAGAATTTGGTTTCTAACAGTTTGCATATAAATAGAAGTGCTGAAGGATTAGGAGCTCTCTCAGTTTTTCTCTGTTCCAACAACTTGCTAAACAAGATGTTGCCAAATTTTTTCTTGAAAATATTTTAAACAAAATAACGTCACTTTCGATAAAAGTAAAGTGCGGTTTTAGTATCGGCAGTGTTTAAAAACAAGTGATATTCATTTGTCGGTAAATAATTTAAATTAAGGTTAGTTTACCTTTTAAAATAAAAATCGGTTGTTATCGACAGCGAGTGAAAATATTTCCGGAGATTCGACATTGTTTTTAAGTTGTTTACGTTTGGTATGGATATTGTTAATTGTGTTTTCTTTTATTATATATTTTATTTATTGGAAGCGTGTTTAATTTAAATAACCTTCAAACTACTGATGCATTTCAAAAATTATTTTGCAATAAAAATAATAAAGTGTGATGATCCTGAAAATAAAGTATTATCAATATGAAGAAATATTAGTGAAACATACTTAAACGTATTAAGATAGAAGCAAATTTGGATGTTAAAGAAGCAGATTTGGATTTCGAAGGAGCTGTTTTCTACGGTCAACTACATCACCGTGAAGAACATAAGGAGGCCATTTTTATGTGAGTGTTATAACTTTGTGTATGTTATTGTTGACATAGATATTTTCATTGGTGTGTTAATGATTTCCATATTTTGTAATAAACATGATGTGCGACAACGTGTATGCATGTCCAGAGGGAACATTAATTGAGCTAAAATTAAATGGTTATTATAATATTTTCTAAATTTAAACATATTTGTACTTACATGTATATGGCGTATTTTATTTTTGCTTTTAATGAAAGGTCACATGAATGCGTATTCATAGCGGATGCTCGGTTATACATTTGAAGATTTTTTTTATGTACATATATCGATGCAATTTAAAAATTATAATTCTATTTCTTTGAATAATTTGGATATAATAAAATATAAATGGGCGACAACTCAATGTGTATTAATCACTTTACTTATAATATTCAAAGTCATAATATAAATCAACAAACTAATAATTTAATTTATCATATAAGTTTAAAGTCTCTTCTAAATTTGAACCCTATCCCCTTTGATGAGTCTTTACATGCGACTGTTAAGTTAGTTAGGCATAATAAATATAAATATTAGTACATGCGATTGTTAACTCTGTTAACCCAGTTAAATCATATATAAGTAAATAAACATAAATAATTACAAATACAATTAATATAAACTTTTATCGTAATATATATATATATATATATATATATATATATATATATATATATATATATATATATATATATATATATATTGTGTGTTGTGTGTTGTGTGTGTGTGTGTGTGTGTGTGTGTAGTGAATGATGCGTGTTAGTTGTGTGTGTGTCGTGTGTGCGTGTCTGTGTGTGTGTGTGTGTGTGTTTGTGTCTGTGTATGTTTATTTGTAAGCGGTGGTGAAAGTACAGAATGTAAAAGCTGGTTTTTACGTTATTTATATTTTGTTCTATTTATTGATTTTCTCTTAAGTAAGAAAATACAAGTTATGTAATTCGTAAAATATGTGTATCAAATTTGAAATGTAATCTTATTATAAGTATGATAAAAATAGTTCTGGTGAGGTATATTCGGCTGTTGTTGCTAAACACTTATGACGTTTGTGAAAAACCTCTATATGTTGTAAGCAGGTTGGCTTTTTGCAATCTGTACAAAGGTGAGTCATTTTTCTTTGGACCTTTGCTTGTTTTCAACAGATGAAGCAGCATTGCTTCGTTCAAGCAGGCAAGATTTTTGGGCTTGGTGATGGTGATGCAGATGATGGTGATGAAGTCTGAAAAAAGACAAAAAAGAGACAAATAATTTTTTAATATCTTTGGATGAAAGTTTTTTGTTTGAAATATTACCTGTAGTTCTGTACCAAGAAATTCTTCAATGGCACGACGAGTAGAATACTGACCATCTATTTTTGTATTTCTAGTTCTATCCTGTATAAGTGGAATTACTAATTACTAGCATAAAGTATATAAGAATTTTCTGCGTGCATCAGTATTGTGACGTTGGTTTGAAGTCATTTCCAACAAAGTTTTGTAAGTTGCTAAGGCTTAAAAAGCTTGGATGGGACAACGAACAGTTCTTCGTTTGCAGGTGTAATTCTGAGCATCTGATCCCTTACATCCACTTCTGATATGTTTTATTGTAAAATTATATTGCTTCGGGTTTATCAAGAGAGCTATCAACAGCTTTTTCATAGTGAAGAGTAAAACAAATTTGTTTCCTTTTGCACATATGAAACCATACTAATATCGTTTTTATGAAATAAGAAGCTTGATGTTAGTGGTAGTCGATCTTTATGTGAGAGCATCATTTGTGACACATATGGCTTATTTTTTCGCAAATTACTCACAAAGCCAAGCTTTGATGTCATCAATGATTTTGCCGACGCAATAATGACGAAAAACTTATCGGATGCTGTTGTTGAACCTAACTGGAAGTATCTTGCCACAAGTCCTGGTAGGACCTTCGCTCCTTAATTTGTTGCAATTTCTGCATTGGATTTTTTACCAGTGTATAAGTTTGGTACGGCCTCTATAACGGAAAAACTGCTCATTTATTATGATGGTTTGATGCGACTTATAGAAGGTTTCTAAATTTACATTTAGCATCAACCATATATACCTAATAGCAGTTGTTCTGTCTGTTTGTTGCCGTTGGTGTTTTGAGTTGGCATTATCGAAACGCATGTAACGAATTATAGCAATAAACCGACGAATAGGCATCTTGGTCTTGAAAACTGGGTTGATGTGCCTACCCCATAACAAGGATGAATGAACACTGTTAACGTTTGACACACCAGCGTAAAGCAGCAAGCCAAGGAATGAATCAAGCTCTTTTGAAGTCAAGGGAACCCAAATATTTGGAAATGTTTTAGGTTTATCTGTGTTTTTATTTTATTCGTTTTCCTTGTTCACCTCATTGTTGTATTGTTAAATAACTTGGTTTGCTTTCCTATTGATTTCTCTCAAGGTAATGTCACATATTCTAGGTGACATTATTTTGCGAAAAATAATATCGTACACGTATACGAGTAGTTGATGGTTCATTCAGATACCATTTTGTTCCACTTTTAGACAGAACAAATTCAAGGTTTGAAGTTACTGCTGTTGGTTCTGCTGCTGCTTGTGTCTCAGCCTCGTTCATACTGTCGTTTCTCTCTGTTTCCTATTCTTAAACACCATTTTCTTCGGCACCAGAGTCTTCCCCGGGAACGTAGTCTTCATCTCGATCATCGTCATTATCTGCAAACGTATCCTCAAAATCGGCAACATCCTCTCCAGAGATAGCCACAGAAAACCTTGTTGTTGAGATTGGACGAATATCCATTTCTGATAAACAAATGAAAAATCAGAAGAAAAACCATAAGAATCAATAACAAAACTAAATAATAGATAAATGAAAAAAAAAACAAAACAAAACATAACATAAAATACAGTAATAAGCTAAACTAATCAATAAAATAAATAAATAAATGAAAAGCCGCATGAGCACTGTAATTATAACTCATTGCTTACCACTAAATTATTCAAAAACCACAAACACAATGAACAAAAATAAAAGAAATCACAATTGAAAAATCTTCACTCACAAATCAATGTTGCTACAACAGACACTAAAGCTCACCTGAAATAAAAATTTCCATTAAACACGTTACCGTATGCTTTTGTACAAACAATACACTCAAACGTGTTTTTATAAACTAAATAAACAATTAAATCTAACTGAAAATAAATTCTATTCGAATTTCATATGAATCACATACAAAACTCTACTAGTCTGTCCGGACCAATCCGTCACGCACAGCAGGTGGATGCCTTAAAATCATCTCACCTCACTGCAAATTTTTTTCTAAAAATATGTTATTAATACTTGGTCAAATTAGCCTTGCAAAAAAATTTAATCACCCAGTTCACGTTTTGTAACATCAGTAATGTTTGATACTGTCCCACAAATCAGTCTGTTTTATTTATATTTCGTAGTCATTTTAAATATTGCGACTTTGAAATAGAATTTTTTACAGAAAATCCGTCCAAGCTTGATCAACGTTCGGGCATTCAATTTTAGTGTGCTGAGGGCATCGTAAATCCATGAAGAAGCATCTTTTGCCTATCCAATTGTAAATGAATGGTGCCGAAAATTTAGAAATGGTAAAAACTTTGCTTGTGCGCAATGGGTTCCTCGCCTTTTTTCTGAGGATCAAAAATTTTTGGCGGATGGGTTTATCGCAGCAACACCTTACGGAGTACTACGTAAATGGTAATAACTCCCTTTCATCAATAATTAGTGGTGACGAAATTTGGTGCCATTATTTCGAACCATTCAGTAAGTTGCCATCGATGCAATGGCAACATTTTCCATGTTCTGCCATCATTAATAAATGTTATTAGTTGTTCACTCCTTTACCACTCTATCCCATTTACCTATAAATACCGGATCCCTTAGCATACAATTTCAACTTACTTTCATACTTACATATTCCGATTTATTACCGACATTCATTCATTCATTCTCCCTCACACTCGACACTTCATTCCTCCATCCCCTTCCTGCAGTATATTTTCCTGTACCTATATTGTTATCCTGGTCCCGCAGCCAAACGATCCTGACCAGCAACTAGTAGCCCGACCGGTATCCGATAACTACTAGCCTGATCAGAATCCTGTCCAGCATTTCGTGCTAATTTATCCTGCACCTATATTACTGTCCTGACCAGAATTCCCTAACCAGTACTACTAGCATCTTCAACCAGACATATCCATACATATCCTCTCAATTCATGCCGAATTTACTCATATAGGCACACGTTTACGTAAACGTGACAAGAATACTTAGTTTGCCGCAGGTTCTGCCCCGTAGAGCTAAATATTTCAACGCCAATAACCATCCCTTTCCATGTACTGCCTTTTTACAAAATAGAAAAGTGACATCATTTATGCTATCTTGTTGGTGGTAAATCGCCTCGAAAAGAGCACTAAATGATAAGCTAGGATAAGTACTTAACTAGATGGAGGTTAGGCCCTGAATTATTAGCTACTCCAACTACAGGCACACCTACCCTAAAGATATTAACCCTGTAAACGTTGTTTAGATCCCGAAGACGTTATTTAAATTCCCCACGTGCCCGTCGGAATGTCGTGTCAATATGTATATAATTGTCCTATTACCAGCATTTCAGACAACCGCACTAATTATCGAATTGACTCATAAACAACCTCTACCTGTGCATAGAAAGAAAACCTGACCTGTATATAAAACCCCTGTTTCCAGTTATGATGTTATTCATAATAATGTAATAATCATTGTTTCCTGTTTTTCATTTATTTAATGCAATATTTGGTTTGTTTATTATTCAGTTCCTTTCGAGAGTTTGTTTTATTTTACATTATTATAATCAAATAAATTTGTTATAATCGGCTACGACTCATTCTTCAGTTATTCACACAGCAGTGATACCATATAACCCCGACCTAAGCAACAAACTTAGGGCAATATAAGAGTACAACAAAGAGTTTATACAAGGTGATGCTACCATTTATTTTTGACAACAAACGACTATTACTGATACAAGTTAAAGAACACAGAGTGAATATTAATTCAAATCTATACAACGAATAAGATTCATCAAGCAATAAGACCAAAACGCCCAGGAAAACTGTCTATGATGTCATTTTGCTTCACGACAACGCGCGGCCTCATGCTTCAAACGTAGTGAAAGAAAATTTGCAAAGAAAAAATGGAGGGTTTTAAAACATCCACCCTACAGCCCAGCTTTATCGCCTTGCAATTTCCATATTTTTGGCCCACTGAAAAATGTGTGGAGAGGTAGACGCTTTGAATCGGACACTTAAATACAAAACGCCGTCAAGGAATTCTTCAACCAGCAGCCACGAGAATTTTACGATCAAGGTATAAATCGGTTGGTGAAGCAGTCCGATATGTGCCTTAATTGTAGAGGTGATTACTTGTAACTTTGATTCCGAATATATTTCTCATGTGCCAAAGATGGGTTTCATTTGAACAACCCTAGCGGTATCATAAAATATCAGATTTCTGGAATTATTATTCCATTCTATTTTGTTAATTTTAATCTCAGATTAGCCTGCGAAGACCATTCACTCAACATAAGGGTTAATTTGTAAAAATTGTTTTGCTATTATGTTTAGTAATACTGAAATATTTTTTTATTAACCTTTTATAGGCTTGGTACGGGCGATACAACACATTTTAAATACAGGCGGCGTAAGATGACGGTACGGCCCTGTCTAAAAGTACAAAAAAATTAAACATGAAGAGGATTATTTGGATAGACTCAATCTTAAATATCAATCTTAAATGTTAAGTATATTTATTTTAACTGCATTGCACACACAATATAAATTACAACACGTTTATTAAATTTGTCTTAAAAATATTAAAACTTTCAGACTTTCTCAAATTTAAATATTTACTTTAGTATTCAAGAAGTCTTTTGTTATATCACATTTTATGATATTAGATGTACGCAGGATTATACAGCTAAATATTATAATCTTCTGCTTTGTTTTATTAGTCATCATCTTGAATTTAAATTTCTCATCTGAAAATCTTAACTTGATGTTTTACCTTATATTCTCATAAAGAAAGCTTTCATAAATCAAAGTCATGGCACTTCGAATTTAATTATAAATGTGCCTATATATTTGAAATGAGAACAGAATAATAAATAAGACAATAATAATACTCTTGCAATAAGACAAGCCTGAAGGTATAAACTCTACAGAATACAAAAGTTAGCTGTAAAGCTTTGAGATAAAACGCTTGAAAGAAGATACAATTCATGTGGAGAACGAGGAAATCGTGACCAATAGCTCTGCATAACAACAATTTTAAAAGTCGAAACAATACTCATATATTACTCACTTATGATGACATAAGGCATAAATACGTATGTGATGGCAAAACATAATTTACCAACCCTTGTTCATATATGTACGTATTTTCTGTTTGATAAATTTCGTGTTATTCCTTTTTATACAACAGATGAAGTGTCTGTGGCAAAATACAAAAGCATTTGTCAGAGATGCGAAAGTAAACAAAAATTAATGTGCTGTTATTTATGAAAGAATAATGTTTTGTTATAACAAGAAAATTAGTTTTTCTAATGGTTGGTTGAAATATATGTTAAGGTTAAATACAAACATTTGTTTTCATTTCGTATTAGGTACCCCTTTTCTTTGTTGAGATCTTTTTTTTTTTATAAAGGACAAGATAATATATGCTTTGCTAATTATTTTAGAGATTAAAAACCAGTAGCAGGTTTGTTCAAGTAAAAACTTACCAATCGATAAACAAGGCTCAAGCAATTCGAATGCTGCTTACTTCTGTAAACACCATTATTTTGACATAAGTAATCCGCTTTACGATTGCGTGATATACAACAAACTTAATGATAGAAATTAAACAGGCTTACTTAAACCCTTTCTAGATTCAACAATGCTGACTATTCCATAACAAACTTATTATTAAAATGTAAAACCAGTTTAACACACAATGTTCGAATGCTTTTAGATTGAATAACAATCAATTTATACGCAGTTTGTTTGTAATTATACAAAAGCTATATTTGGTCAATGTAAACTTACAGTTATTAAATACAAGTTATACACACAATATATCAGTATGTAACTAAATTACTTTGTAGAAATGGTTCGTTTAACCAAATTTTAATGTTTTGATAAGGTCTTCCATTTTTATTAGTATATATTTAGTTCCATTATTGTAATGTATTGCCAACACAAAAAATGTTAGGTTGGTAATACATAGAAGATTATTATAATTACAATGTACTGGAGAATAAAGTGATGTTCATAGAGATAAGTATCCCGCATTTCTCTTGAGTTTAAGCGGGCATTGGAGATTACAGTTTGTGGCGACGACGTAAATTTGTTGAAACAAGGTAAGTAAATGGTTCAAGTCTTATATTTTTAAAGTGTACATTATTAGCAATTATGACCGAAGTTGAAGCTGCAAGCGGTAATTTAAACGCGCGTCTAGGCATAGCAAATAACTTTTCAACCGCATTATGCGCATGCGTGAACATTTTTATATTTAGGCGGTTCTTTAGGTACAGACTGTCCCGTGGATTTACATATTAAAAAAGTCTTTTTTAAGACCCTTCAATGGGGAAATTGTAATTAGGTATATACAAATTGGGTTAAAAATGATCAATTACTAACGAGTTATTTTTAATTGAAATTACAGATTTTCTGGATTTCCAAGACGAGTTTTTGGTGTATTAAACCCTACGAGTAATAAACCAACACTTTATATTTTCTGGCCAAATTCAAGATTTGTGAGTGTTTTTCTGTATTAAAAATGTTTAAGAAAGATTTTGCTCCTTTAACCTCAATTTGGTTACGAGAATAATTTACCGTTTACAGACTAAAAACCGTCTATGATGAGCGTTTAATAATCTAGTTTGCATTGACGTGAGTGGTTTGAAATAGGCAATAATGTATTAATTTTGTTGTCAGGTTGAAAATGAGTAACCAAAAGTTAATTCATAGTCAAGGGCGGCAAATTATCTATAATATTTACTAATTTATGAAAAAAGAAAACTAACGAACAATGACAATGCCATTATCCCAAATACAAGAACATGTTGCTGAAGCTACAAGTGTGTGGGTCTAAACACTGTGAGAAGAATTATGAAAGAGGGAAGCAGTACACCCGGACCAAGTCACCTTGGCCACAGTAAATTCTCTTCACCACAAAGAACTGTCAATAAAACAAGCCCTAAGTTGTCAGATGCATGCAATGAAGAGATAATAATACTCATTTATGAATACCCAAGAATGCATTCCAACCATAAATAAGTGTTTACAGGAAGTGAGAGGTGGTGGTGTTCAATTCTATTTAAAGAAAATATTAATAGAAAAAATAGGCATTAGAACTAAACAAATCGAGTTTCTTCGAAAATTAACGAAATATAAGGAAGAGTGAAAACATTTAGTATATAGTGATGCTGTAGCCATACTGTACCGAGCATGTGGGACGATGGAAGAAACCGTTGTTTGAAAGCTCCTGTTACTAAAGGCCAACGATTAATCATTGTTCATTGTGAAGGAAAAGAAGGCTTTATTACTAACGCTCTTTTAATGTTTTAAGTCAGGACAGAAAACTATTATGATGATATGAACGACACAAATTATATTAAGTAAGTAAAAGAAAAAGTAATACCAAACTTACCAAAAACTTCTGCGTTTGTGACTCACAATGCATCATATCATAATGTGATACAGAAGCTGCACGCACATCAGCTTGGAAAAAAGGTAGCGTGCAGACTTGGCTCTCTGAGAGAAGAATAATTTATGAGGCTACGACATTGAAACTGAAAGTCGAGCTATACTAGAAAATTAAAGAGCACAAACCACAAAGTAAAATATATTCTAGACAAGCTACTAGCTGAAAATAGTCGTGTTGTCCTTCACCTCCCTCCCTACCACTCAGAAGTAGAAGTGAGGCACCTCAACTTTCAATTTTGTGACGTCATTTGACCTTGAGTATTTCCCAGGGCCGGCTACGTGGGAGACCGTACTTTCCACCCCTATGGTTTCTTTTTGGAGGTCTTTTTCAACCCCTTTTCATCCCTAATTATCTTTGTTTTTACTCGCCCACGTGTAGGACGTGTTTTTTCACCCCTATTTTTGACGGCTTCTTTTCGGAGGCCTTTTTCAACCCCTTTTCACCTCTAATTACGGCCTTCTTGTTTTTACTCGCTTACTTGAGGGGCGTATTTTTTCACCCTTATTTTATGGCCGCCCATGTGTGAGCTCAAATCTTCCATCCCTATGGTTTCTTTTTGGTGCTCTTTTTCAATCCCTTTTCATCCCTAATTAAGGACTTTTTGTGATTGATCACGAGAGGGGCGTATTTTAGATCTCGAGATTGAGTTCGGGTTTGGTCTTGGAGCCTGGAGCTGGTCTAGGACTTGGGCTATGTTTTGGAGCTGGGGTTGGACCTGGGGTTGCGCTGAGAAGTTGTTTTAATGGGGTTTTTGTGAAACGAGAGCTATTACTTAGACTAGGCCTTGCGCGGGGCGTTGTTTTTAATAATAAAGAGGTTGTTGTAAGACATGTGTCGAAACTACCATATAAACCTTTGACCCTATCGTGATCCCTGATGCAATTATCGTAACTTGATCTTATAAGACAAATGTAGATTCCTGCCATAAAAATTTGTATTCTAGTAAGGGTGCCCTAATGCAAACTTGTAAGATAGCTATATAAGAACTTGTTTGTGACATCATCTAGTGATGTATGTAGACTAATAAACTTAGGTTTGGGGGTAGGGTGACAGCTATTTTTGGTAATTATGAATCATTTTTGACCGTTGCTCTGATTTGCGGGTTAGCATTCTGATTGATTAAGCTGACCTTGGTTATGGCCTTAAATTGCTACTTCTATAAGATAAGCTTCACCTCCTATTATAAAACTGACGGTCGGTTGGTCTTAGAATTTTTTACATGTATCAAGGTTACTGATATTTTTATAGGAAAAGTGGAAAAGTTGACACGTATTTTATTCACGTCTATTAATTAATTATGCTAAAAAAATGTTATTAGAATTATTACATTCCTTTAAGACCTATTTTATTTACAGCATACTTATTTTACTTTGAGAAAAATACCACTCTAAACATTATACATAATTAAACGTGTAATTTGATCTTGTCTTAGCACAGGTGCTCTTCATATTTCCATGAGCTGTTCAGATCCATATGAAATATTTATTGTTATTAATATCTAATAAGATCTGTTTAACTTAAAACATGTCGATTATGTTCTGTGTATTTTGAATTTTGTCAATTTCTCTGGGTAACATGTATTAATTTGAAAGTTTAAAATATCATTCCGTCAGGTGTGATCATTGCTTTACATTGTGATTTTTTGTAATAGGTTTATTATAAAGAGAGTGCATAATTATACTCTATCGTAAAAGTATTCTAATAAATAAGAATTAATAGATAATGACAAATGTTTTTCATAATAAGATATTAAAATGTTATTAGGGTCAGTTTGATTTATCACATGGTTTCGATGTTCCTGTCATATATGCCTTGTTATATGCAATTTTAAGGTTGAATTTATGCGAATTTTTTTCAATCCTACCAGAGGTAAATACGTCTTAATTAATTTTTATCTAGCACGAAATGTAATTCTGATATAGATTTAAATAACTGTTTTTGTTTACAAAGCAATTTCACGTGATAGGGTTTTATTATTATGAAAAGCAGTTGATAATTCTCTTAAAATGTTATTACACTTTCTTTTTAATTGCAGTTTGTAACCTTCTACCTATACACGATAACATACAATTAAGACGACCTTCACTACATGCTTTAACAGTCGACCTCCATTAGTTTATAACATTATTGCTTGGTAGTACATTTTTATTTACGGTCGAGCCCATATAGTTATTAACGTTTCATTTTAATGGGGCTATCAACTATTGAAAGGTCAACCGTTAAAATTGTGTTTCTAATTACCTTTTGCAAGATTGTTTAAAGCACTCCTTGTATATTCATGTACATGTGCTATCTCGAAAATATTTTTATTGGGCACGTTTATATTACATTTATAAATCTACATTAAAAAAAAAGAACAAAAAAAAGTATCAACTAATTAAGATATAATTTGTTAACAGGCGTGTAGCAAAGATGAGCAATAGGTTTTAATATTTTATTAGGGATTGTTTTGAAAAGATGGCTAGAATATACCACTGTATTTTTTCAATTTTAGTAAAAGTTGCATAATCAATATAAATTTGATTTATTACATTTTCTTTAATTTCTATCGTACTGATTCCTTTTAAGGGGTAATTAAATGCAGTAATTACAAAAAGTAAAATGGACGATTTCGTGAAACAAAAAATTCCATGTACGATTCACGTACAAGTGGTATTTTGAAAAATATTTAAATATATTTTGATTTAATTATCACTCGTGCTATTTTATTTCAGATTTAAGCTAAATTTTACATCTACATTACACACAAGATCTATCTGTCTTATCAGAAGTACCTCCATCAAAAATATCTTTTATCAGCGAGGGCTGTTTTGGGATGATAGACAAATACCTTACCTCCGAATAGATAAATATCTAGAGCAAATAAAACAAGTTAGGTATAACTTCCAATGGCTTTTGTTTTGTATTAAAGCTAATAAGATACCCCAAGTGATGACATAACAGTGTTGCTAATAAAATCCTTATTTGCAAGACGCTGTAAAAAAATTTTAAGCTACCTTAAGGCAAATATTAGAGTTTGCAACAGAAACCATGCGTAAATCGACAGTGAGAAATTTACTCAAGACTGGTACATTGTGAGTAACCTTTAGGTATTGTGGCAAGCGGTTCTTTTGTGATATGCGCGAATTTAAGTAAACACAATAGTGGATGCAGTTACATACTATACGGCTTGTGTTTTAGCGCGAGTGTTTGGGCGTGCGCTTCTTAAAACGAAGATAGGTGCATATGGAAGCGTTCACGAATTTTTTTTTTTTTTTTGAGGAAAACGATAAGCCTCTTTCTTCAAGAAGCAAGACAAATGTGACAAATAATCTTGTGTAAAAAATATCTGTAGCTGAAAGATTTAATAAAATATTGAAGAGAAGAATGTACCGCTACATTGTAATGAACATGATAAGGTAACCCTCATGAGCGGATTGCATTTTTTCTGTTATTATTTTCAGATTGAGCAATTTACAATCAAACCTTTTACTAATTGACAGCGTTAGAATGATTCTTGACGCCAGGAATGCAATTTCTAGCTATCTTTTACAGATTGGAGAATTTCTAAATTGCAGCTGATTACGTTAAAGGATATTTGATTAGCTGTAGAGTGATTTTTGGAAAATAGTATGCGTTTTTAATAGTTATCTAAGTATGCGGAATTTCAAATCAAAAGACGTTTTACTAATTGATTGTGTTATAATGATTCTCGATACCTGGAATGCAATTTCTATCTATCATTTACAGCTTGAAAATTTATAAAACTGCAAACGATTATGTTAAGCTCTAACTGATTAGTTGTAGAGTAATTTCCGATTCAATTTCTAGTCGTTATCATGCTTTGTTTCTATGACGCTGATAATGATAACGACTTTTTGTGTGTGTGTATATATATATATATATATATATATATATATATATATATATATATATATATATATATACAAAACCCTTGCGAATGTACTTTATGGTATTACTACCGCAACTACACTGTCAAAAATGGATAGCTTCACGAAGATGACAGATTTTGATGGTGAATACGAAGAGCGCGTCCTCGACGTGTAAAAGGATCTCCGGCGTACGCTACGAACCCTGATTGAAAGGCTACAGAGGTTATTCATCGAAGGGGATGTAGCACTTGAGTAGCGTGAAATTGTTGCGCGTCACCTTTCAGGACGCAAAAGAAAGCAACCTAATATCGATAGCAATTGGACTGATGCTACAATTATCAGTACTACCGCGACTGCTACCAACACTACCACAACCACACCCATCACCATCAGTCGTCCCATGGAGAAGAAGAGAACTAGTCGACCTAGTGTGGAGGAGGTGCAGTTACCCTCACAACCGTCAACGTCGGGACTTGTATCGGCCAATGTTAGTAGAGGAAGAGGTGCGCAGGAGCCGGTCCCCAGATCGAACACGCTACATCCTGTAAATTTATATGAGGATGTGTCACCAGCGCCCCAACCAGGCATCAGAGCTCAAGATGTCCAACCATCCTCAGCCAACATAGTGGAAGTACATTATCCACCGGTAGCTCGGGAAGGATCGACGGATGAGGATGCTCCTCAGGGAGCCTCTCCAACCTCTTCCCACGCCGTAGCAAACTTTTAACTACGGCGCTGATGATCTGGATAGCATTCTAGCTCAATTAACATATATTAATAAATAAAATAATTCTTTCTGTAGTATCTGTTTTATTATTTATTCCTTATACCCAAATGGAAGAGTATCAAAGATTTCTATCCTACGCCATTTAGTGTAACTTATTCTATATTGTTTAGATTCAGGTCTACTTAATACATCTTTACTACTGCTAAGCACCATATATTTTATCGCTTCAAAGTTTATAACACGAGAGTTCTTATAGTTTAAGCTAATACCCTTCACTTTACACACGGATTTAATTGTTTGATCATCGGTTGAAAACACATTATAACTGTAGTTTTTCGGTCCTGCACTAACAAACTCAACTATATAGCGTCCTTCACCGTACGCTTCCAGCTCGTCGGTCATATGGTCAAGGATATCTCCGCAAGTTGGATTCCAATCGTCGGGTTTTGCGACAAATATGACACTGTCTGTATCATAATACAGAACGCGGTGGTCTAGTTTCTCCAGGTAACTATATAATTCTAAACGCGCATGAGCTGTCGTGAAAGCGGCTATGGACACATTAATAGTTTTTTGTGATTCACCTTCACCCTCCGGTCTATCCCAATTTACCATTACTACATTATCATTAATAGGGATAATGGATTGCACTTGAACAGTTTGAAAAAGTCCTTTGGCTCGGATACAATACTGCACTGAGTTAAATTTTCACGTTGACCAAACTTACTCCAAAAAGAATTCAGCATCAGTTTAGCAAAGTACCTTAAACCTGCATTTTTCTTAATATTATTAGCGTCTAGTTGAATTCCCTCCTTCTCGTAATATTCTGTTACGTAGATCGACTTCTCGACTTCTGTCATGCAATGGCTAGGCCACCCTGAGTATTCCTGCTTCAGTTTCAGGAAATTATCGATGTACCCACTAAACAACCCACCCTATTTCGTCGCTTTATTATAAGTGGTTACCTCATACTCCCAAATCTCGAAAACTTCCAAGACTTTACAATTTTTAGTAATAGCCTTACGCAGCTCATCAGCTATAAACGTTCCAGCGAAAATGCGCTCGGTTTCACTATGCTCACATTCCCCTTGATTTAACCCAGAAACACAGGCCCTACATAGTACAAACATCAACTTGTCATGAATTTTTAGAGACAAAACAGGATGATAGAGATTAGAGGGCGGTAGTACTCGGCATTTAATTAAACCCTCCACCGTGTCCAATGAAATGTTCTTACAATCTAAACCTACATGAATTTTCGGATGACCTACAGGATACTTACAATATTTATTTGCATAGGGGTATAATGAGCACACGTCGTAATACGCGATTTTCTCACTAATGCCGTCATATTTCATGATATAGTTTACTGACATTATTGCGACCACTGTAAAATTTGTCTCGAGGATTTAAAGGTTCGTTATCTTCTTTACCTAGATTCTGAATAAACGCTCTCAACTCATTATTTGCAAGCAATAATCTTTTAAAATCGCATTCATGCATTTCCACTAGGTTATACCCACGCTCGCATAGAAATTGGGATCGTGCCGCCGTGTTCTCGTTCCGGGCGAGCATGGATGTATTTGCACCAAGCTTGGGATCAATATTAGTCTGGTTGGGGAAACATTCCTCGCAACCGTGCCAATAATACCCCTGAAACTCGTAAACGGTATTTGATTCCGCACAATAACCGTCGATCTTAACACCTTCAGGTGTTCTAAACTCACGAGCGTTCCCTGCGTGCTGTATGCTCACTTGTTACGAATGTTCAACCCAACGTAACCACTTTATGCGACCTTTGATTGGTTGTCGGCACGTCTGTAACCACCTTTTGGAATGAGCCCTATTGTGTTCTTTTTGAGGAAAAGCTTACGAAACACTTTATTGCAAGCGCTAGCAATTGTAGTAGCCTCCTCAAACGGATCGACTTTATTTTGAGTCGTGAAGGTGGCCCAGAAACTAATACACCATTTATCTAGAATCTTAACATCCATTAGACAATCTCTTGTCATCTTAAAAACATGATTATTTTGAGTCGCATGCCAATCTAAAAGTTTTTCCCGATCATTCCTCGACATCTGATCTGCACAATAATATTCAAGCGGTGGCAGAGGACTTCGTAATTCTGATTCTCGGATGTGTTGAAGAGAGAGGACAGTAGCCCTTGGACTCGGGGAAATTGAAAGTTTTCGGAAATGCCGCGAGCGGTGACGGAATGAAATTAAGGGAGTCAATAAACCTAATATCGTCGCACTGAATTGAAATTAATTTTAGACCGTTGGTGATGACTTTGGGTCTCCACCGGTTATTATCAGTTAACATGCATCTAAGCACAAAGCATCCATCGTAAACCTTCATGTTATGTGCGATAATAACTGTAAATTTTCGCGCTTTCTCGGCAACATACGCTAGAAATGAATGAACAGGATTTTCCCTGAAAATGTGCACTCTTTCGCTACACGTTGAGCATCGCTCATCAAAATTATCAGTGGAGCGGATACAAACGGAACAAACATTCGCGGCCACGCGTAGATTGGGCTCATACAGAAATCTGCCATTCGTTCCCTCGCACACCTTCTCTTGCATGCACTCCAAATCGTAAAAGATAAACATATATGGTTTACCATTACTACTGTTGCATCGCACCTTGTTAATGGGCATGTAACAAAGATGACCAATAGGTTTTTCGTTCATGCACGTGGAACAATAGCTGTATCCGCACCTATGTTTACCCTTTACTTCACTGGTTTTAAGACACTTTAAGCATCTACGTAATTTTTTACACAGTTTAGCATCCTTATGGTTTCTAAGGCATTCCTGCCCGTAAAAATCTCGCCTGCAATCATTGCATACAATTTTAGGCTTTTGAACGGAACAAAGTAGTTTCTGATGACAAGCGGGGCACTGATACATACATTTCGTATGCTGTCTTTTGTTATTATTACGTTTTTCGCAGCAATAACTACAAGTAAATGCCGAAGTCAAGCTGGTAATAACATTATAGTGCTCGTCTTCTAATATTAAGTTTAAAACTACTCTACCCGGTTCCCTAGGAGCTTCAAAGTAAACCGTATCACCTATAGGTGAATTATAAACTACAATGGTATATGAAGATAAGTGGTTTTGAAATGCTTGAATATGCTCGTTAGTACCACCCTGACTAAGATCTATCCCACTGTTTTGGCAAAGTTGTACAGCTCGTGCTTGAAGTAATGGACATCTCTTTTCCATACTACTGCGCATTTCGTCGTTATTTCTAAATGCTATTGCTAGGACCAGGGCACGAGCTTAACAATTATTATCGTTAATTGTTGGTGGTACAACAATAATGCCCTGTCTTTTTGCTTTACAAAAGTCTTCAAATTTTAAACCCGTCAGATTTTTGCGTCTATAGCCTACAGGTACCGATACTCTATTCACATTTAAAACTAACAAGTTGCTCGAGAAAAAACTAGCGTTGCGCTGCATTACCTTTTCAAGTAGCGACATTATCACCTTCACCGACAACTGGTCCACTGTTCTAAATGATACGCCAATTGGTTTGTCAGGGTAATTAGGGTTCCTTAACATGATCCCTACAATGTCTGACGGAGCTGCATCCCTGATAGTGTATGCATACAACTCCTCGAATGCACTCTATGAAAAGATATGTATTAGATAAATAAGATTTTTAGTAAATGGTATATTTTACCTGTAGCCATGTTAAAGGATTATCCTTTCACGTATCGTCATTAAATCTAAATCTCTGCGATTTACACGTGGTATTGAATTTTTTTATAAATTTACTATTTGATTCATCAATTATATTTATATGATTTATATGATGGTCCGGCGTGTTGCTGGGAACCTGAGCCCGACTGGCCTTACTGCTGTAATGTACTCATTCAGTAAGCGAAACAATAGAAAATTAAAGGACACCGTTATCAAATCCTCTGCAGCTGCAGCTTCCATCATCTCATCATCGCCAAACACGTGATCCACGTTTACCTAAGCAGGGCTTTAAAAAAATAATTAAAATTTAAAAATAAAAAACATGCATATACTTACACTCCACCAACTCCCCGTACAGCTTCCACAAAATTATCGTACTCTTCCAGCGAATCGATATTATTATTCTCAAACACAATTTTATAATTACTAATATTGTACGCCTTTATCAACAGCTCATCGGTTAATAATAACCCACCGTGAAACCATCCCAAAACCTGATTTGCTGATAAAGATTCCATAGCTAGGATAACGCAATGCTCTTCGAAACAGAACTAAATTAGCTAAACTAAGCGCGCCCTTTTATAGTATTTTACAAGGTCAAAGGTCAAATTAAGTAGTTTTGAAATTCACAAGGATAACTTCATGGCCAGCTTCAAGGCCATGCTTATGGCTAACTTCAAGGCCGATGACTTTCTCAAAGTAAAATAAGTATGCTGTAAATGAAATAGGTCTTAAAGGAAAGTAATAATTCTAATAACATTTTTCTTAGCATAATTAATTAATAGACGTGAATAAAATACGTGTCAACTTTTCCAAGGCCCACCGCATCTATAAAAATATCAATAACCTCGATACATGTAAAAAATTCCAAGACCAACCGACCGTCAGTTTTATAATAGGAGGTGAAGATTATCTTATAGAAGTAGCAATTTATGCCCATAACCAAGGTCAGCTTAATCAATCAGAATGCTAGCCCTCAAATCAGAGCAAGGGTCAAAAATGATTTATAATTACCAAAATAGCTGTCACCCTACCCTCAACCCTAAGTGTATTAGTCTACATACATCACTAGATGATGTAACAAACAAGTTCTTATATAGCTATCTTACAAGTTAGCATTAGGGCACCCTTACTAGAATACAAACTTTTATGGTAGGAATCTTCATTTATCTTATAAGATCAAGTTAAGACAATAGCATCAGGGATCACGATAGGGCGAAAGGTCTATGTGGTAGTTTCTACAGATGTCTTACAACAACCTCTTTATTATTAAAAACAACGCCCCGCGCAAGGCCTGGTCCAAGTAATAGCTCTCGTCTCACAAGAACCCCATTAAAACAATTTCTCACCGCAACCGCAGGTCCAACCCCAGTCCCAATACATAGCCCAAATCCTAGACCAGCTCCAAGCTCCAAGACCAAACACGAACTCAATCTCGAGATCTAAAATACGCCCCTCTCGTGATCAATCACAAAAAAGCCTTAATTAGGGATGAAAAGGGGTTGAAAAAGACCACCAAAAAGAAACCATAGGGGCGGAAAATACGAGCTCACACGTGGTCGGCCATAAAATAAGGGTGAAAAAATACGCCCCTCAATTAAGCGAGTCAAAACAAAAAGGTCGTAATTAGGGATGAAAAGGGGCTGAAAAAGGCCTCCAAAAAAAGCCTTCAAAAACAGGGGTGAAAAGACACGTCCTACACGTGGGCGAATAAAAACAAGAATAATTAGGGATGAAAAGGGGTTGAAAAGGCCTCCGAAAAGACACCATAGGGGTGGAAAATACGGTCTCCCACGTAGCCGACACAGGGAAATTCCCAAGATTAAAATTGAAAGTTGAGGTGGCGCACTTCCACTCTCAGAATTTAATCCCATTGAAAAAATCAGAAATTTTGAAAAATCAGATAGCAGCGTAAAATGTGACGTTTAAAATGGAAGATAGGGAATTGGCAAATGAAGAATTTGAAAAAATTACAGCTGAGAACTAGAAGAAAGTGCACATGTAGAACAAGTGGAGAGTGAATGTTTTAAAAAGGAAGTGATATTGGATGATGTTGTGTTTGTAACTCAACTTAATATAATAAAAAATGGTAAAACGTTAAATCCTTTATTTGCTTACGTACAATCATTAATCGGAATGCTTGTAATACCCATAATACATTCTGAATCTTGTTACATATGTGCTTGTTACCTTGAAGTTGGCTGTGTCTCTACACACGCTATTAAATATAATTGTACAAACATCACATCGCTCCCCATCTAAATTACAAAACTACAATCTTGCCTGGTAATTATAAATCTAAACGGTTTGGTTTCTTTGTAATTCTAATAGGCCTAGAGTGAGAATCTGTTTGTGTCATTTCACTTGATACAGTTCTTACTTCAGGTTGCTTATTAACAGTATTTAGAAAATTTCTAGTCGTGTACTTAAAATTATTCGTAACATTGTTTTCCTCTTGAGATGTAGTAGGAGGAACTGTCTTATAGATTTGGTCTAAATGCCGTTTCCAAATAATTTCGCTATTCGGTATCTCACAAAGGTAGTTCCGTGGACCTAAAACCTTATGAATTTTCCCTAATATCCAAGATTTTTTATTCTGATCCCTATAATCTCTAACGTAAACATCCTCCCCCACACTAAATGTTTTATTCCTACCCTGCTTAATCACCTCTAAATGTTCTTGCTTTGTAATGTAATTTGGTCTAATATTGTCCAAACGCATCTTAAGGCTTCTACCAAACATTCTAAATGCCGGTATTGCTCTTTTGGTACAATGTACATTATTTCTGTAGTTTAAAAGATACCTGGCTAATAAGCAAGAAGTAGACGTATTTAAATTTCTAGGATCGTTAAATGCTTTACTTAATGCTGCCTTAACAGCCTTTACGCAGTTTTCTGCTGCACCATTACTAGCGGGATGGTATGGTGGAGATAGGGAATGTTTGATTCCGCTTTTTTTTACAAAAAAGTTGCAATTCCGCTGATGTAAACTGTGGTCCATTATCCGACACAATCTGATCTGGTATTCCAAATGCTGCAAAAATTAATCGCAACTTGTCTATAGTAATTATAGCGGTAGTCGAAGACATTTCCACTACCTCTGGACATCTAGTATACGCATCAACTAAAACCAAAAACATTTTATTCCTTATTGGACCGCAAAAATCTATATGCACGCGTTCGAATGGTTTATTTGCATTATTGTATTTTAAAACCTCTGATTTTGGAGGGTCTGGCCTACTCTCATTACAAATAACACACGATCTCACAAAATTTTCTATTTCTGAATCTATTTTTGGCCAACACTGGTTATTGATTTCATCTTAACAATTCCAGCATGTAAAACATGCAATTCTTTTAAAATGCCTATTCTAAATTTACTAGGTACCACTTCCCTATGTCAAATGATTTTCAATATTTAATTCTAATTTCCTATTAAAATATGGTTTTAATGAATCATTTTTGGTAAAATTTGGCCAACCTTGCTTGACGTAATTCAATATTTCCGGCATTATTGGATCCTCTTGTATTTCATTTTTTATTAAATCTGCATTAATCTGCAAAGCTGAATTTTCGGTTACAAAATTTAAATGAGTAAAATCAGTTCCTTTTCGAATTACATTTATTGGGAGTCGCGACAGACAATCTGCACTGACATTATTTTTCCCTTTAATGTATTCAATTTTAAAACTAAACCCACTAAGGTATACAGCCCAGCGTTACAATCGACTTGCCGCTGTGACTGGTCCGTTACTAAGGTGAATTTATGACCTAACAAATACTGTAAAAATAAATGGCTAATGCTTCCTTATCAATAAATGCATAATATCTCTCCGCCTCATTTAGCTTCCGCGATACATATGCTACTGGCCTTTCCGCTCCGTCTGCCAAAATATGATTAACACCCCTGCGAGACCATAAGCCCTGGCATCATAATTTACCTGAATATCAAGCTTAAGGTCAAAATGCGTTAAAATAGTATCCGAACTCATTATCTCTTTTGCTTTATGAAATGTATTTTCACAATCAACATTCTACACAAACTCAACATTATTTTTCAAAAGCTCATGCAACGGAAACAGTAATTTCGTTATGTTAGGTACAACTTTTGCATAATAATTTAACATTCCGATAAATGCTTTAATTTGAGTAACATTTTCTGGCCTTGGACAATTTGCAATTGCTTGGGTTTTACTTGGGTCTTTCTTTAAACCATCTTTACTTATAATGTGCCCCAAATATGTGATCTCACCTTGAAAAAATTTGCATTTGTTTTTGTTTAATTTGAATCCCGCATCTTTGAGGGTGTTAAAAGCTACATTTAAATTTTGCAAGTGTTCCTGATCGCTTTTCCCCTTTACCACTATATCGTCTAAAAATACCGTTACCCCTTTTATGCCCTGCAAAACTTTTTCAATTATGCGTTGAAAAATCGCGCATGCAGGCTTTGTGCTGAAAGGCAACCTTTCTAACCTGTAAATCTCCTTATGAGTGCTCCAAGCTAAAAGCAACTTTGTCGACTCCTCTAATTCTAACTGAAAATATGCCTGTGCGAAACCTAATTTAGAAAATTTCTCGCCTCCCTGCAAATCCGCAAATAAATTTTCAATGCGAGGGAGCGGATACTTATCATCCTTTAAAAAATTATTAACAGAAACCCTATAGTCAGCACACAATCGCATGCTGCCATCTTTTTTGAAAATAGGAACAAGAGGTGTACCCCAACTAGAGTCACGAACAGGTGTGATTACACCATATTTTTCTAATCGTTGAAGCTCCGCTTCTACTAAACCTTTATAAGACAATGGCAAATTCCTAGGTTTAAAAAATTTGGGAACAGTTCCTTCTTCTACTTGTAACTTAACTTTCTCATACTTAAAATGACCTAATTTATTATCAAATAAATCAGCATAACTGTCTAAAACTTTTTCTAACTTACCTTCTAGTGTCTCAGTTATGGAAAAAAAATTATTAAAAATTCCTACACCTAACCATGATAACACATCTCGGCCCAATAATGGTGGACCTCCCTTATCGATAACTAAAATTTCAACTAACTTACACTTATCTTGCACTGCTACTTTTGCGACAAATTTTCCTTTCGGAACAATGTCGGTGCCATTATAGGCTTTTAAAACAGTATTCGACATTTCTAATTGGCTATCCTTAAAAAATTCTTTATATAACTGATATGAAACAGCAGTAATTGCTGAACCTGTGTCTATCTCCATCTGAATTAGAATTTCATTTATAAATATATCAATTAAAAAATTATTCCCTTTGTTGTTTTCTAATTTATATAATTGAGACTCAGTGGTGTCAGAATCACTTTCCACTGTTTCACTTTCAGTTATATTCAAAAAATTCTGGTTCTTCCTAACCGTACATACTGAACTAATATGCCCAATTTTAAAACACTTTGTACACTTATAATTCTTAAAATTACAAAGACTAAACTTATGAGTTCCCTTACCACATGCAAAACACTTTAGTTCCTGTTTGTCGAGTTTGGTTATCTTAGAACTTCCTTCTCTCGGCAATGTTTGTCTCAATCGTTGAGCTGGTGGTTTCTTGAATTGTGATGTGGTCTGGGTCGAACATTTGTTGATATGAAAAACTCGATTTAATTTCAGAGAAAATTAAAAAATGGTAAAAAGTTAAATTCTTTATTTTCTTACGTACAATCGTTAATCGGAATGCTTGCAATACCCATAATACATTCTGATTCTTGTTACATATGTGCTTGCTACCTTGAAGTTGGCTATGTCTCTACACAAGCTATTAAATATAATTGTACAAACATCACAGATGATGTTACCAAACTGATAATAAATGTTAACAATGACAGTGACAAATCTAATTTGTCATTTTCATCTGACGATGACGATTTAGATTGTGAACCTTTACAATGACATTAAAACATTAAATATTTAAATGAATTTTTAAAATCAATTTGTCATTAATCAGAACTCAATTTATTCTATATTTGTTAAATAATGTTATTGAAAACAAATTACATGTATGACTGCACAATTTATCATTATTATAAATGTGTACATTCAATATATTCAGCACAAGTAAGCCACTACCACAAATTTTACTGTTAGCTGCTGACGACATCTTTGAATGTATGCTTTGATAAAAAATCACAAATAAATTATAATGAAAACAAGATCTTATTTAACTTAATGCTGGACATCACTTTTGCTTTGAATTCTAATTTCAGAATAGAAACCTTTTATCATTGTATATATATATATATATATATATATATATATATATATATATATATATATATATATATATATATATACAATGCTTTTATTTCAGATTATATATCAGCAAATTAGTCCTATTCATGTGGAACCCACTCACACGTCATTTTATAAAGCAATAAGTAATGAATACATATTACAATTTTCCAGAAATGAATATGATGTTGCATTTAACTTTTAAGCAAATAAAGCTGCATAACAATAGTCTACATAAAATTTCATAAGTGCTTCTACATGATGTACCTATTGTTTGTTAAGATAACTCAAATCTGTTTATATTCATCTAAAGCACAGTGAATAAATAAAGATTGTCATTTAACTCATAGCCATGCAACGGTGTAATTAATTCCTAAGATTCAATGAAATGTGAGGTATATACACAAGAACTTAATTTACAACAAATTATCTCTAACTCCCATTTATTATTCAATAATGGTATTATTGATCTTTCATACTCAATAAATTTATAATAATATCATTGCTTTCCTCTGATAACGGTTTTCTAAACCAAGATTTCCCGTTTCTTTATTTCCTTTCTGCTATAAAACTGCCTCTGTGGTATAATTTTTTTATTTAGCGAAACTTTCTTGGCTACTTCTAAACATGGACTCTGTAGATTAACTGCAGCAAGAGTGGGTTTTATACAAGATACCATTTTTTTTAACTGCCTGCAGCTCTGAAGTTGATTTGATGGTATCTATTAAATCATTTATTTCGCTCCTAATTTTATCTATTTCAACATCGGTGTTACTTTTTAGATTTATTGGATTCTGTTCTTCGGGTAGAACGTTGACGAGTGTGTGCACCTCACGTTCATCGGTTAAGGACTGATTCTTGCATCCTACAGTTAATCACTATAAAATTTGCACAATTAATTAAGTCAAAATACATACCCACATCTATTTGTTTTGAACCACCCACTTTAAGATATCTACATAAGTGAACTTGCTTTCACATTGCAGAGTCAAGCCAGGAACATGAAAACTTATGTATGCAGCTTTTACGTTTCTGACGTATGAAAGAACAGTTACTAGTCATATTATTATTATATAAAATGTAAGTTTGGCTGCCTGTAGATGAAGTAACTGTTCAATATTCTTCAAATTTTGAAACAAGACTTACTGATAGTTGTGTACTATGTTTGTGACGCAGACGAAGATTTGAAATTTTACTATTTAGTTTCTCTTTATGTAGTGTAATAATTCGATTAAATAATTTGTCTCTAATAAATTTCATTAAAGTATGAATACATTTACCCAATCTACGTGTTGTATTTGATTGTTCTGTGCATAACTTCCACATGCATATTTGTGTTTAGTCCACTATGCATTCTAAAGCAGTAGGCCCATGCAGAAACATTTTGGGTTTAATTATCTTCAAAATATTTTGAAAATGAAACAGTTTCGGAATCAGTGGATGTTTGATCAATGAAATTTTTTAACATAACATTGAACACCTGTAATTGAATTGATTAAATACAAAAATTACGAGAAAATAGTTTTCGCTCACTTGTTTCTCCTTAAATGGAATTAAGTTTAAATTTTTACGCAATGATTTGTCAACGTGCCAAATGCAAAACAATCTGCAATCAAAAGTAAAATCTAGTTTGATAATTTTTAGACAACTGATCATACCTGTATTCTGGATCATCCATAACCTGTATCCAACCTTTATAATAAGCTTCACCCATATCTGACATGAAAACTTTTGGCTTAACTGTCATTCCAATGTGAGTGTTTATTGATTCAAAAAATAATTTGAAAATTTCCTGATCATTTCTATTAGAAATAAAAAAACAACATGGAAATCATTGTCTTAAATTATTTAATACAACAGTGTCTAATTGGAAATCGTAATTATTTAATACATGTGTTTCATCCACACAAACGCAATCATTGCCAAATTTCGTAAATATTTCTCTTTGACTTTCGTTCATGATGCATAATGCAAAATCCTTTTTTATTAATTGTGGATGATCAGGTAGAACGGTATTCTACGGTTTATAAAAAAGTATAGAGGAATTACCTTCACGCATTTTATGTACCTAAGCTTCTACACTAACAGCATCATTCTGATGTAGAACAGCTGTTGATGTCAAATTAAAAGCTGCTTCAATGTTATGTAAATCTTTTTTTGTTATCAGGTGGGATCTATCCAATAGATTGACTGTCAAACTGTCTCTTATTTCATCTAAAATGGATTCAAATGGGAATTTTTAGTGCAATTTTGTTCGTAATGGACCCGCGTTCCACTTCTATTAGAAATAGATGACCTAATTCATTGTCCGTCATGGGTTGTTGTACTTGACACTTTAAATTATTGTTCGATACTAAAGCCTTTATACCTGCAGGGAAAAATCCATTAATCCTATTGGTGCCTTGACATTTTAAGCGGCGAAGAACTTTACTTTGTGATTTGAAATAGCCAGATCTATGGCAAATGTAAGAATACTGCTTATCAGATTTTGTTGTACTTGTTCCACGTTCTTTTATAAAAGAAGATTTAGTATGAAACTCTGTTTCCAACTTCCATTTGTTAAATTCTTCAAAATTAAAAAATGGCATACCTTCTATTTCAATGTTTGTGTTATGTGTTTCGGCATAGTGCCTTATCAATTCTTCATTCAATTTATATTCATATGGGCACAAGGGACAAGTTTTTAGTTTGTTATTTTTAGAAAATGTAAAGTCACCATGGCTTCGCAAGTGATGGGATAGATTATATTTGTGGTTAAACTTTTTTCCGCAGTGGTCACATATGAAATTGTATGGTCTTTGTGTGCGTTTCAAAGGAGCTATATGTTCAACCCTACCCCTATGAATGTTTTTGCATGTGGTCTAAGAGTGGTGTACTTTTTAAACGACTTTCCACAATCACTACACTCCATTGATTGGAATAAGTTTATTTGAACAAAAAGAAAGCACTTCAAGACAACAACATGAAAAGAAATAAACACGGGCAAGGCATAAATACTAAGACGCTTAAATCTTTTAGTTAGACTATGAGGAAAAAAACCCAGACGAAAATAAAAAATATCCCTGAAGATATTCACAATGCAGTTGATCCAAGGTTCAGTAGTTACTGTGCTATGGCTAGACGTATGTGTAAATTAACCGTACTTAATGGTACAATTCGGCAGATAAATATTTTTAAACCCGATGGCGAATGGGAGACGCTGGAGGATTATTATAGCACAAATTTAATTACAAACGACCAAAAGGTAGCAATTCTATTAACCTTGATTGACAAAAGTGTGTATAAAACCCTGAAAAATTTGTGTGATCCAGAATTGACTAAAACAAAGTCGTATGAATAGTTAGTGTCATTGTTATAGCGGGGGCATTACCAACAAAGAGTGAGTAGTTTTCGAAAACAAATCATCTTCAATAATTTAAGGCAAGGGGAAGAATCTGTTAGTCACTGGTATGCGAAAGTTAAGCAAGCAGCAGCTCCATAGAAGTTTGGTAGATCATTAGAAGAAAAAGTAAAGGGCAAATTTATCATTGGATTAAAATCGGGGCCAGTATTAGATCGGTTGTGTGAAGAATCTGAAACTAAAGAATTAAAATGTTTGTATGAGGTGGCAGGGTCTAAGGAAGCTAGTTTGAAGGAGTCAAGAATCGTGGAAGTAAATAAGCTGCAAAAAGCATATAGAAGGAATTAAAAAGCGGTCAAAAGGGCTAATTTCAGAAGAGAGCCAGGAGAAGCAAAACGGTTAGAGAAAGGAAAATTTTAAGTAAACAAAAATAAGGTTTTAAGAGTCACAAAAAAAGTCGCTGTTTGTTTTGCATGTGGTAAATCGAACCATAAAGTTTCATTTTGTAAGTATACAAATTTTATTTGGAATCAGTGTCAGAGAAAAGGGCACATTAGTAGAGTATGTAAGAAAAATAACAGAAAATTACTGTGTAGAAGAGATGAAGGTAATAATAGAAACGTTTAATTTATCAGGTTCTAGGGTAGACCCAATTTTTGTAAGTTGTACAATAGAAAACTTGCCATTTGAGATGGAATTGGACACTGGGGCAGGTCTGAGCAGTATGTCATTTGAAGTGTATACCAAACATTTTGCTAAGGTGCCATTATCGGCTACTGCTACTAAATTGAAAACGTATGATGGTACCATGATTATTACTCTGGGTAGATTACAGTAAATATTAAGTTAAAAGAAATGACTGAAAGTTGAGAATTGTTAGTGATGAAAAATGCTGTTAAAATCTTAATGAGTCGAGATTTGTTTAAAATCCTTAAAGTCAGTTTGTTTGATGTTGCTGAAATACACGAGTTATCGACGACAGAGTTAAATCGTTACAGAAATTTCTTTGGCTATTAGTCCTAATATAAGGCCAGTATTTTGTAAACCGAGACAAATTCCTTATGCATACAAAGAGGCCGCTAAGCTAAAATTAGAAAGATTAGTTAAAGAGGGAGTAATTTAAAAGGTTGTTAATTCTGTATGGGAACACCCATGGTAATTGCTTCAAAACTAAAAGGCAAAGACATCAGTTTGTGTGCTAATTATAAAATAACAATAAATAAGTATTTAGAGGAGGAGAATCATCCATTACCCAGAATAGATAATATTTCTACAGTTTTGAAAGGAGGGCAGCATTTCAAAAAATTAGAGTTTAAAAATTTATATAATCAGTTGTCATTAACTAATAAAACGGGATTGTTATTAGCTTGGAGTATAGAACAAGTAATTTTTAAAGTGAACAGATTAGAATTTGGTACAAAACCAATTTGTTCTATTTTTCAGTTAATTGTTGAGAAAGTTTTAGTACGTATTCCGAAAGTAATAAATCGTTTTGATGACATAGTGATTACGGGGGCAGATGACAGAGAACATTCAACCAATTTAGAAGAAGGATTCATTAGATTAGCTAAACTTGGGTTCAAATTAAACAAAGACAAATATCAATTTTTTAAAGGTGGCATAAATTACTTAGGGCTTGTTATTTCAGCGAGAGGTCTGGAAAAAGATTTAGATGAAGTGTCAGGAATCTTAAGACATCCACAGCCAGAAAATTTATCAGAAGTAAAGGTATTCTGTGCAATGGTGAATTATTATTCTAAATTTCTTCCAAATATTTCAACAAAGTTAAATCCATTATGTAAATTGTGAGAAAAAAATATATCATTTAATTGGTCACAAGAATGTAGTGAACAAGAATGTTTGGGTTGACCAAACAAGATCTGCTATCTAAGGATGTTTTAAGTTATTATAATCCCAAAAAACAGATAAGATTAGCATTTGATGCATCATTTTATGGCATAGGTGCTTATTTAACGCACGTGGAGGTAGATAGATGTGAAAAACCAATATGCTACACATGTCTGCTGGAAGCATCCAGCGGTGGTCCTTGCTATTAGCTAATTTTAATTATACATTCAGATACACAAAAAGGTCTGAAATTATGAGAGCAGATGCGTTATCAAGACTGCCTGTTAACGTTAGTAGTGATAATGAAGATGATGATTATTTAAATTTTATAGAAAATGCTAATGTGATTGCGGTAAACAAGGTGAGGTCGGAAAAGATGGAAAAGGTATAATTTTAGTGAAAGTTTAAAATTTAGTTAGATAAGGGTTTGAAAACTTATTTTGTTAGGCAAGGAGAATTGCACATAGATAAAGACGTAATTATGTGGGAGTACAGAGCAGTTATCTCATTTAAATTAAGAGGACTTTTATTGCGTGAATTACATTCGAATCATGAGGATATATTGAGAATGAAACCAATAGCTAGGTCGTATATCTGGTGGCCGTCGTTAGACCAAATACAGAAAAATTTGCACAAAATTGTGAAATATGTATCAAACACAGACCGGAACCTTCTAAATCTACCTATAACACATGGATCAAAAGTAATAGGGCATTTGAGAGGGCACATTGTGATTTTTTGGTGCAATTTTTTTGTAAAATGGTGTTGATAACTATTGATGCGTAGCCAGAGGCTTATATCATGAGTAGAGTAACAGTAGAAGAAACTGTTTCTAAATTCAGAGAGTGTTTTGCCAGATTCAGTTTGCCTGAATTGTTAGTCACCGATAATGGTACTCAGTTTACAGCAATTAAATTCAATGACTTTTTGTCCAAAACTGGAATAAAGTTCATGACTTCGCCAGTATGCCATCCATCAAGTAACGGGCAAGCAGGAAACTGGGTAAAAACATTTAAGAATACTTTAGTGAAATGTATAGAGGTTACTTTCAATACGATAATGAATCGTTTTTTGCTTAGTTATAGAAATGCGCAAAACGCCGCTACTGGTGTTGCCCCGACATCTCTTGTATTAAGTATAAGACGAAAACGCGTTTAGATTTATTGAACATAAACGTAAAACAGGATAAAAATGTGTTTTTCCATAATGGAAAAAGGCTAAGCAGTTTTGTAAGTGGAGAGGTGGTATAATCCAGAAACTGCCAAAACCCCAATAAGAAAAGTTGGGTAAAGGGAACCATTGATGAAGTAATGAGCAATGTAGTTTATTTAGTAAAACTTGTGAGTGAGGATATTTTGTGGAAACGACACTAGGATCAGATGGTTAAATGCAATAAAAATTTAACGTTGACAGAAACAGAAAGATTAAATAAACAGGAGTTTCCAAACAATGTAATAGCGTATAAATCTGTAATGTTACCGTCTAGTAGTGAGAGTATTCAGCCCGATTCTTAGAAGCAGCCAATAGTTTCCCCTGAAGGGACGGCAAACTAATCTGTTTTGAGTGAAGATGTTGAAAGTAGTGTGGTAAAAAGGAAAACCACCAGTTGAAGAAGCTACAGAAAAAATAAAATTACATTGTAGAAGCTTATTGAAACCACCGCGTTGTTTAAATTTATAGGCGGGGGGTGATTGTAATGTATTGGCAACACAAAAAATGTTAGGTTGGTAATACAAGGAAGATTATTATAATTATAATGTACTGGAGAATAAGTGATTTTAAAACTGAAAGTAGCATCTATACATTAATACTCGCATCTTCATTTGTTGCTAAAATTTAAGAATAACATTCTTTAATACCAATTAGCAGTGATGTTTCTTTATCTGGTATGCGTGAGCAATGCGCATATACCTGTACAAGAATGGAAAGTTCTTGTTTGGACATAACTCGTTGTCGTATTCTGCAGATAACACCCACTTTGTTAAAACGTAAATCAATATTAGTTTCTTAAAATTAGTAAGATTAGATCAAATTTTTACCTAAAATAAAGTGCCAGGCTAGTGAAGTTGAAGAAGTAGCTCCGAGGGCCCTCGCAGGATGGTATCCAGCCACAGGAAATGGAAATTCCATCACTGCTTCTTAACCATTCTTTTAATTAAAAAGCTCTCGTCGCCATATTTTTCTTCCTTTTAAAACGTATTTTAATCAATCTGTACAGATCGCAATTTGAACGTTCAAAGTATAAACAAAACCTTAACATTTAGGTCCTTGGAACCGGATTAAATTAGTGTATAGATTGGCATACTTTTATAAAAAGGACGCATTGTTTAATGCCAAATTATTTTCAGCACAAGAACTTAAATACCTTCTATGCCGTTTAACGTGCTCAATTTGTCGCTCGAGTGTATGTACACATAAAAAAAGTGGTCTAAATTCCTTTCTTTTGTTATAAAAAAGGTAATAGGTGTTTGACTACGTTTACACCGCATTGGTGAAATATAATTATTTTATTTAGGGTATAATAAAAGTTCATTATTCTTTTGAAAATAGAACTTTAAATAAAAACAAATTGCAATGTTTAACACAGAAAAGATTAAGAAGTGCAAGATGTTACGGGATATAGAAAAATCTAAAATTAAAGAGCTACTTGCTGTTGGTTTTGCTGCTAAATCCGATGATTCGAAAAAAATAATTTTTGAATTAAGTTTTGATGATATTGAATTTAAAATTGAACTTACAAAACAAAGTTCTACACTTATTAATCTCATCTACCAAGATGAGGCTGAAGTTCATTGGCCACCACCGAAATTCATGAATTTAACTCATACGTATCGCAAATTAAGGCAGTATATAATGGATTGTTTGCCGCCTCATGTACTAGTAGAAATGTACGCAATCGTCGTTTAAGCAAAGCCAGCCCTAATGCAGTAAATCCTGAGTATATAAATTTGCCAAAAATTTAATTAATTAAATTTAAGGAAGATATTAAAACCTTCCAGCACTTTATGATATTTTTGAAAATTTAGTTCATAAAAATCCAACATTATCACCTATTGCAAAATTTTCTTGTCTTGTTTCAAGTGTGATGTTAGATTCTAACTACTCTATCGCCTATGATAATTTAGTAAAACGCTATTAATATCATACACTTTTGGCACAAGCATATTGAAGCAGTGTAAATTATGATTCCTACGTACCAGATACTTTTTCAAAGAATTTAGATGCCCTCAGAACATTAGATTTAAATCCTGACGCTTGGGACTTTATATTAACGCACATGCTTTTAAAAAAGGTAATACCAATATGGTCACTCCCTTTGAAATTTCACATGGAAAACACGTTGAGATTCCTCTATATAAAATTTTCTTAATTTCTTGGAAAATCACTGTGATAATCTGTTTACTATATCGCCAAATTTCTTAAACTATCGGTTTACGTCCGCAAAGAAATCAACAGTTTTATGAAAAAACGCGAACCAGTCAACATAACAAAATTTTTTCTGAAATATAACCGATAACAATCAAATAACTTGCATTAAATGCAATTTAGATCACGCTATATATAACTGTTCAAAATTTACCTGTTTTGAATAGACAAAATGTAAACAATTATGTTGTAATTGCCTAAGTAATATACATCGCCCATCTAATTGTCGCTCTCAATCAGTATGTTCAAAGTAGAAGGGGCTCAGTTTGGTCTCTGACGTCATCAGTGCTGGGGGAGGTCACGCCCACGTTTTTCAGCCCTAATTAGCGCCCTTTTGGCCTTTTTGGCAGTTCAGCCCCTAAAGGGTAGGCAAATTTGCGCGCAGGGGCAGGGTGGGGGTAGTCACGTGACCCTGGCGTAGAAAATTTTGAATTGTGTGGAACCCTCATGCTAGACAGGCCTTCGAACTTGCTTTAAGGTCTTAAGGGGTGTGAAAGGCGTGGGAAAGAAAGAAGTACGATTATTTTAAATATGCGTTATATCCAAAGCCCCCGGCCATATTTATTTTGGTGGGAAATTTGAATTACATTATTATAAGGGGTGCTAACAATAACTTGCAACACAGGTACTTGCTAGAGGGTCTTCGTCCCTGTTACCGCTCGCATTTTAATTATGAGCCATAATTAAATTCCTATCACAGCCCTTTTCAGATCAATCTCAATCAGATCAAGCTCAATAAAATCAAATGTCAAGACAGGTATTATGCGTAACTTGTCCGTAGGCCTTCGCCCCCTGATCGCTTGTGATGCTATCTACTGGTGTATTTTTTTAAAACCAATGAATGTTGTCTGTAGTAGGGGCTGGCCTTATTGGAAATGGAAAAATGTGAATTAAAATATTTTACATACAAGATCTGTCTTAGCAGAAACACCTCTGTCAAAAGGGTCTTAAATTTATAAGCAAGCCTTAACGTCCTAAATCGTTATTATTAATTTGTTTTTAATTATAAGTCATAATTAAGTTTTGACAGTCATTTCGTACTTGGCGGGAAATTTTAAATTGTGTTCTAATTAGTAGGCCCTCGTGCTATCTCATAAGCCAGGTATTGAAGGTAGCAGACCGCGAAAATTTTATTATTGTAATAAACGTTAGTCAAATCGCCATTGTTACCACGATAGAAAAGATAATTGGTGGATTTTTAAGGACCACTCACTTCCAAGGAGCTTACAGTTTGCTTAAGTTAATTGAATACACACAAGCACAGCAATTTGCCGATGAAATTAAGCTTAAAAAGTGCAATAAACCTCTCCCTAGATATCTAAAGAAGCTAAATTTATTTTTGGAGGCGCAAGAAACTCTTCGTGTTGGAGGCTATGAGTAAGCGAAGCGGGGCAAAAACTACAAAAGCGTATATGTGCTTGTTAGTTCGTTTAGCTACTAAAGTGGTTCATTTGGAACTTACTGGTGACTTGACAGCAGATTCCTTTGAAGCCGCACTTAGAAGATTTATTGCTCGTCGTGCCCGATGTAGCGATTTCTATAGTGTGCCAATTTTATTGGCGCAAACAAAGAACCTTCAAAATTTGATTATTTCCAGCCCATAAATTGGCATTTTATTCCACCTAATTGTCCAAATTTTGGGGTACTTTGAGAGGCGAATATTAAACTTACCAAAACTCATTTAACAGGAATGGTGGGATCCCATATTATTGTCTACGAAGAATTCAATACTATGCTTTGCCAAGTTGAATCTATTTTAGATTCATGACCGCTCACGGCTATTAGTTCTGATCCTTCTGATCTTAGCAATTGATACCTAAGCTGATTTAAAACTGATATAAAATTAAACAGGATTTCTGTAGGCGTTGGAAAAATGAATGTTTTCATACTCTTCACCAACGATATAAGAGGTTTGATAAAAATTGTTCTCCGGATGTTGCAACTCTAGTCACAATAAAAAGCGACTTATCACCGCCACTCGAGTGGCAAATGGGTCGAATTATTAAATTATATTATGGAACCGGCAATATTTCCCGGTTAGTTTTGGTTACAACTGCACACAATATCTAAAAACGCCCTATATCGAAACTGTGTCCAGTACCTATTCAGTCAAGACAACTGTAAATGCATACCATTTACGATGGGCCGTTATGGTTCATTTCTATTAGTATTTAGTTTCATTATAATATACCTTCTGAAACCTAATTAAAATTAAAATAAACAGAAATCATTTATTTTCTTATTAAATCTAGTTATAATTAATTTTCATTAAACTGTTACATAACAAATTTATATGCTGACATTGAAGCTACAATTCAGTAAATCTTAAATTTATTTTCATAAATATTAGAAATTAATTTACTTTATTTTAGAACTACGAGTGCCGTCTATAGACTAAATACTCGCATCTTTATTTGTTGCTAAAAAGTAATATTAAAACTCTTTAATACCGATTAGCAGTGGTGTTTCATTATCTCTTAAATTGTATGCGTGAGCAATGCGCAACGCGCATATATCTGCACAAGAATGGAAAGTTCTCTTTTGGACGTAACTCGTCGCCATATCCCGCAGATAACACGCAATTTTCTAAAACGTAAATAAATATTAAGTTTTTAAAATTAGTAAAACTAAATAAAGATTTTACCATAAATAAAATGCCAGACTAGTGAAGTTGGAAAAGTATCTCCGAGGGCCCTCGCAGGATGGTACCCAACTACAAGAAATGTAGGTTCCATCACTGTTTCTTCATCATTTTCACGACAGTACATCAACCATATGCTTGTGCGTCGGGCCTTTGCCGAGACACCTTGCTACTCGTAAGCGATTCGGTTCATAGTCTACTTCCTGATTGTACGTTGGGCTGTTGCATCGACCGATTGCTCGTAGATCCGTTCCGCTGACGCTACCGAATAAAGTGAATCCGGACCAGGAGCCTGATCGCTTACCTGTCGCTCTTAAACGCGTTATTTAAGAGAATTCTGACCAGAAAGCTGATCGCTTACTGCGTGCATCATTTATCTAGGTACTCCGTCGCCGTTCCCTGACAATCTTCTTCATATAACCGATCTGCTGGTTGATACGTCTATGGTAAACAGTGCATAAGTTTTATTGCACCACATTACACAATACGAAACCATACGATGTTACGACGGGCTTAGATCCCGAAGACATCATAAACAAACATTACATAATACACAACTCGGACGGTGTAACTACGGTATTTGATGCTCAGTAGTCATCTTTCATTTACTCCATTGAGAAGAAGGGTCATCGCCTTAATTCTACCACTTCCCAGAAGATCCATTTATACAATACTAAACGGGTTGTTCCCAGATTCTTATAAATGGCCCTTCACTAAACATATGTTACACCTACAAACATTAATACTCCTAACACCAGGAAAAATTAGCAATAAAAACAAGCAACGCCCGCAACCTGGAGATAATATCAATACCAGAAGCCGCATTTTTTAAAGATCACCCGAGTGATCCGCCAGCTATATAAAGATGAAACCGCTGTGCCTTTACGTAATTAATTGCAACAAACGTGATCAAACGTCTCGCGAACCGACTACAATTCGTTAGATGTACACGTAACGTGAGTCCTTCTAATAATATTTCTTAGTTACTTTTCTTTTAATCAATTAGCACAAATCTCGCGGAAATAGTAAAGTTTACGTATTAAACGTGAAACCGAATTAATGCTGAAACATTTTCCTATCGTACTTTAGTAAACTTAAATATTAAAAATTATTTCCTGATAATTAGAATAAATATTTCGCACGTATTAACCGCTCAATCGAATTAATGCAGAAGTTAAACGCTTCCTAAATCAAGATAATTATTCTTTTAACTTGATAGTTTTACGACATTCACTAATAATCAATTATTTAATCAACCAGAATCCCGTACGCCTGTAGTTTGTTCATTTAAATATCAAAAACCGTAGTAAGTTATATTTTATATTACAAATATAAGAATGCATGTAAAGGAATACACCTATTCAGTCTGAAAGCAAAACCGTATATGAGAATAGTCATGTGCACCAATGTCACTTTACTTATTGATTATTTTGAAACTGGCCTTCTCACAGTTTCTTTTTCACTTTATTGTAGTCTTAAGTCATACATTTAGCGATGTAAGAAATATGTAATATACGTTTAAACTATTTCATTAGAATCATTCAGTGTTCAGTGTTTAGCCAAAACTATCTATCCAAACGAACCCAACCCGGTCTTGTTAGTACAAGACCCGAGTGAGGTAGACTGAGGCAAATTAAAATAAACAATTTTAATTATTGTAAGCAAAGGGGCTTACAATATGACTGATTGGTATAGTTTGAATAACCCGTCAATCGGTAGGTTGAAGTTGAATGAATGTAATTGTAAACTAACTTTTTACAACGTATCTTCGGAACGACCGACACAGCTATATATACATCAGTAATGCGTAGATGAGAGTAGCCAGAAGGTAACCAAGTAGCTTTAGTAAAAATAGCAGAGACCACACAACGACAGGAAGATGGTTATATTATTGATATACAGAAAAGACACCGAAAATAGGCCACGTTGAAACGTTACAAAGAAAAACTTTACTTTCGAGATAGTGTCGCTGAATTATAGCAGTTCTTTATACAATAAATTAGTGCATTGGATTGCATCCCAGTTTAATTTGGGTTGTTTGATTAAAACTTATTAGGAAAGTCCATGCACGTGTTTACAATTGATTCTTTCAGAAAAAATCTTATCTGAATATTTGGTTCTATTTATTACTCTACACTTATGAAATTTAAGGTAGTAGGTGTATAATTATAAAAAATATGTTAATTGCAACGCAGCGGTAATTAAACGAAGGTACACAACGACGAGTTAAATAATTATTTATCACCGTAAAATAGAAAATTATAAATTAAATAGAAAATATCTAATAGGAATAATATACAGGTAACAAACAAAATAAACCCACGTACCATACAAAATTAAAAAACATCGAACGCGTTTCGATAGCTACGCATCATTAGCGGTCGACTAGGGCGGAAAAGAAAATTTCTAACATGTATACCACCAGCGAGTAACGCTTCGTTGCTAATCTGGTGAAAGTGAAAGTGAAAGTTATGAAAGTTTAATAAGTTCTGAGTAGCCTAAAGGTCCTTGATGATCATTATTCATTAGAATTTGTTTGTTTTAAACTTTCATAACAATCAAGTTCGTGCTTATTACTAACATGTTTGATTAATGCCTTAGGAAGACTTCCTGTACGTGATGTTTGTGTTCCTGTAATTTATTGTAGTCTCCCTTCTGTTTCTGGTCTTGTGTTTAGTACTTAATGTTCACAACTTTATTCAGTACCTTTTTTCTTGCTTATCTATGTTGATGCATTTTCTGTCGTTATTTGTGGTAACATTTCCTCAGTCCGTTAATTCGTGATTTTTAGTTATTGTCATAAAGCGAGAGTTCGATAATGTTGCTTTGGCTGTCCATGCGTTCTTTTAATTGTTGTTTAGAGTATAAAGTTGCTTTTCAACCCACTCGTTGCTGCCAATAAAAATTATCTTGTAAGGGATTTAATAATTGATGATACTATAATATAATTTTCTTCCTTTGTGCACAAACTTTACCTCTCTTTTGCTTACTTCTCCTAGGTCAAGTGTTACTAAAATTGAAACTGTATCAAATAATTATTGTCCTAAAAACGATATTTAAATCTTAGAAACCGAGCTAGTAGAATGATGGTAACACTATCTGCTTACAATTCGGGAGGTAATGTGTTAAATTCCCGCTACCGTCTACCCTGTATGAAGTTTTTTTTTCAGGGGTTTCCTCATGGATATGTGCGGCTATTTAGGCGAATGGTGGGGTAGTATCTTCCCCCTCAGAACCCTAACTCCATTCCTTCCGATTCTATCCTGACTGCACCTATCCTTAAGCCCACCATGCATACATACTTAATGTATGTATGTTGGGAATCCATGCTTGTGGTTGAAGGAGCTTAGAAAGCTTAAGCAGCAAGCCCTCCCTCTGGGGTGGGAATGAAACACGTGGCCTGTTCTTTTTCGTTTTTTGCTTAACACAGCAATCAGGTTTAATTAATGAAATAAACTATCTATTTTGTTTACTGTGTGAGTGTAGCCCTATTACTAAACGAATGTTGTTTTTAAAATACAAAATCTAATTTAGTTAAAAACTAAAAATAATAAATCTAGTTAATGTTTTTCCAAACATAGGTTGTAATATTTTTAGCTCAGTTAGGTGGAATAAACAAAAACCTTCAAAAATTATTTGACATATCCAGGTTCATGTAAATTCCAACTGCAAGTCGCATTAAAAATGCAAAAGCAAACTGTGTTCGATGTACACATAATAAAAATTCTTCAGTATTATTTTACCTTCTGTTTACAACAGGTCGATGTACATTCTATGAATAGCAAATGTCGACCTACGACCTATTGACACAGTTCTTATCCTTCTTTCTTAGCTATACCTAAACCATGGAGTTCGCTAGTACATTAAGTTAGACGTTGAACTTATTTTATGGGATTATGTGAAAAGTTCGAATGGTATTTGTATTTCTTATACATGAGATGCTTGGAGTGAAAACACTCCAACTTAGAATGGAAGGTTATTCATATAAATTTCTGTCCTTAATAATTTTATGCTTTCCAATACGAAGTGGATGGTTGGTATGTTTTAAATGTATAGTAATTTAGTAATCCTGAATAATCGTGTATGTGTGTGTGCATCGAGCGCGTGTGCGTGTATGTGTTGATGTTGGTGCGCGTACGGGTTTGTGTATGTATGTGGAACTGGCGGTGTATGTTAGTATACACGATAACTCCAGAAAGAAAATATGTACGTACTTACAATTTTGTGTTTAAGCGTGTTTTTAAGTCTCTTGAAGCTGACTAACTTCGGAAGAAATTCAGCGGTTTAGAGGGGGTTTATTAATAGCTGTTTTTGATTTGTATCAAATATTTCTGAAACAGTGGTATATTTCAAAGATATAAAAATACCAATATATAGAATTTAGGTGTTAGTCCAAATTTTTTCAGTATCTGAAGGATTAACTTTATATGAAAATGTGTAGAGATATTTTTTAAAGAATATTTAATTTTCACAGAGTTTTGTATGAAGGATTGGCAAATAAGTATATCTTTCGTAAAGCCGGACCTGCATTATCATTTCTCAATGCATCGATATATCCCACTAAAAACCAAGAACCCGTATATTAAGGATGGAAGAATTTGTGAATTTTTCGTAAAGCCGGACCTGGATTTTCAATATTTTTGTTACATCGGTATATCCCACGTGATATGAGGAACATGTATACCAAATATAAAAAAAATCTACAGGGCGGTTCGTAAGTTATGAGTAAGAAAAGAAATGGTAAAAATTCGTTAAACGCCCTGTATCTCAGATACAAAGGGCGTAAGACCCATAATATGGGTTTTTTTTAGAGTCAGCTAGGTGACTTCTATCCACAGTTAACGTATTTCCCTTTAACAATGAATCACCTTGTGTGTGTGTGTGTGTGTGTGTGTGTATATATATATATATATATATATATATATATATATATATATATATATATATATATATATATATATATATATACATATATTTCTTTTAATAATTGTGGACTTGAACAAGCCAAATTTGGCCTATCGTCCTAAAGCACTCAGGAACACTTAGCAGGATGAATAGAGGGACATTGAATTGCCAAGAGATGCCTATGAACAGCTACCTTAAATTATTTCATATCATAAGTGAGAGATCGCCTGTTGAACGACTTGCATAAACCCATATTGGTGGTCACCAAGGAGTTTGTTAGTTTCAAGGAACGAGAGCAGTTACTAATTACTAATGGCTTTTTCCATGGTTTGGAAGTGATGGAAATTGGTCGGTATTTTGTGGGATCGGTCTTATCACCTTTTGTGTGAATAGGTAGAACATTTGCCAACTTCCATGATGTAGGAAATTCACCAGAAGACATAAAGATCTAATAGGGCTTAGATAAGACTGGTACTAATTTGGAGCAACATTTCTTTAACACAGCAGCTGGGATACCGTCTGGGCCAGTCGCCTTATTGAGATAAAGCGTACTGATAATCGATTCTAAGAGCTTGTACCGAAAATGAATCGGTTTCATAGCTTATGAAGAAGAGTTCACTAGGGGCACATCTTTTCCAGAATCATTGAGACACGAGTTTGATGCAAATAAATACACAAAAACACTACTTGTCTACAGAATCAGTAACTGCATATCCTTCAAAATATGGTCGAGGGGGCAAATGAAGATATACCAAAGTTTTTTTTAATGGCTCTTACTAAAGACCAAAATTTACGACTGCCCAAAAGAGATGTAGCTAGTTCATTGCATTTTCGTTGTTCCAACAATTTTTTAACTTTAGTGATGACACTTTTGCAGGTATTTCTAGCATCAACGTACTCTGCATGGCTCTCGACCGTTATATTAGATTTCCATTTAATATAAGGTTTACTTTTCAAAGATATCGCAACAGTACAAGCCTTATTAAACCAGGGTTGCGATTCTGTTTTTTGGGAACGTATAACTCCATGCCCATGAAGATGACTTCAGATACTGAAAGAGCAATGTGCGAAGACGAGGACGATTTAAAAGAATATTCAGGCCATGAAAAGTTTGCAAAGAAGTCTCGTAAATCACTCCATCTAGCTGACTTAAAACACCAACAAGTTCTATTAGGGTTTCGAACAACAGCGACTTAGGGACAGTAGAAATTATTCCTATTAGACAATGGTCAGGTAGACCAAGAGGGGAAGGAACGGACGTTTTTTGAAGAAGTGGGTTTGATTTTAACTTGTGTGAGAACACAAGCAATAGCAAATGATTTTGCACTATCACCAGCTGGTTTAGTAGTAGATGAAAATTGAAGCCGATTAGAGTTATGAACATAGAAATCTCCTACAATTGAGATATCGCAAGATGGAAATTGAGACAGAAGATACTCAGCTTTCAAGCTAAGGTAATCGAAGTAGTCTTTAAAGTTACTGTCATTAGGACACCTATAAATGCAACAGTAAAATTTCATAAACTTAGGACCAGAATGTTTAAATCAAATCTCGTCGAAATTTTTATTTTCCAAGGAAGAAATCCCCTTGCAAGCTATGCTGTCCTTGATATGAGCACATACGCCTGCTTTATAGCGAAAGTTAGAGTGAAGGTTGTATTGGGGATATTGCAAGTCGGGTGAATCGGCGCTTTCACAGGAGACTAGTGTTTCAGATAGAAACAAAATGTCAGGTTGTAATTGTTCAAGATGTTGGTGAACATCATTAAGATTAGACCTCATACCGCGGATATTGCAGTAGTGGACCAGAAAGTTAGAACTTTCGATGACCTAGGTCGCTTGGGGTCCTACCCTGCCGGATATCTGAATGGGACAGGATTTTTCGTTCGGTATTTATTTTTCTAGAAACCACATCCATCTTTTTTGTAATATTTAATTTTGGACTTTAAACCCGATATGTATATATATATATATATATATATATATATATATATATATATATATATATATATATATATATATATATATATATATGCATACATTTTGACTAATTTTTTTCTCGCCATATTTAAAGGAGCTATGACGTCATCGCAACTTTTTTTAAATAACCATATGTCTTTTCATCATACTTGGATAGGTGGTTAAATTCTAAAAATTACGATGTGTAAAAGTATTACACTGCAGTGTCCAGAAAATGTGGTATTAATATTCAAAGGTTCAAGTCTCAAAATTGCGCTATTCTTGCAACAGAATTCCTATTATTACAACAAAATACATTGATAAACATTAAAAACCGAACTTTTAATTTGACAAATCTAACAAAACATCATTTTAAGGAGTTGCTCGAACTTGAAATCCACGAACTTTCGACACATAAGGAGTACGTACTGGAAGTTCTGAAGAACGTTTTGGATTGTTTCAGCAATAATAGCTCTAATTTCGGCACGTATTCGATGTTTTAGGTTCTAGGGCTTGTTATTTTGTCCGTTTTGCTGAATTAAATATAGTTTTGTTGAATTAAATGTTCAGTTTTTAATGTTTATCGATGTGTTTTGTTGTAATAATAGTAAATCTGTTGTAAGAATAGCGCAATTTTGATACTTGAATCTTTGAATTTTGATCCCACCCTTACTGGAAATTATCAACGGCAGTGCAATACTATTACACATCGCCATTTTTAGAATTTCACCGCCTATCCAAATATGATGAAATAACATATGGTTGCTATTTAAAAAAAAGTTGTGATGACGTCATGGCTCTTTTAAATATGGCGAGACAAAAGTTTCCGATGAGTAAAAATGTGCGCATAAAAAAATAAAAATCGACGGGTTTTTTTCGGAAAATTATCCCAGAAATTAATATTTCCATGTTTTCATATTAAATGACCGCACTGTATATAAATGATCATATTTTTAATCGCTATTGATTGTGAATGCACAAACCAAAATTCCGTTATGCTGTCATAAAAATTGTAAGAGGGGGTGATATATATGAACAATTTATATTCAATAAATTCAAAATACCGTGCAGTTAGCATCGATTCTGACTATTGTGTACTTCATGTTGGGTTTAAAATAAAACCACCCTACACGAAATCTAATTTTAGTAAATAAAGCAAGCATTACTTGTGTGTTGTGGTGAACGTGAAAATTTATATTACGTATAATTAAACTAAACGAAATCTAATAGCATACTTTTACACAATAAAACAAGCATTTGAAATTTGAGACTAATAAGTATTTCACTTTATTTACTTTATAATTAGGTAAACAATAATAACGTTGATTACGCTTTTAAACGCCTGAAGTATAGATCCTTAATTATAGTTTTGTAATTATAAGCAAACAATATTCAACTGCGTAAAACACAAAAAACGCGTTTCAATACCTAAGCAGCATCAGCGGTCGACTAGGTCGAACTAAAGAAATTTCTAATAGATATACCATCAACAAATAACGCTTCGTTGCTTGTCTCCACACTTTCATACCAACCAAATTCGTAGTTACCATTACGTGTTTAATTAAAGATGCTTTGTCTACTACATGACATACTTGATATAAACAAGTAAAATTGTTTGGCTGAAGGCTACACTTTAAATGAGGTGAGGGTATAGTAATATCAATATATAAAAAAGGTAATTTTGTGCCACAGATCAGCTCATTAGAGTCATAAACCAAGACACTTCCTATAAATTGAAGTTTCTTTTCTTTATCAACAATCGGTAAGGGAATCCAGAGATAACATTAACATATCAATCAGATGTACATGGGTCCGCCTCTCATTTTTTTTGTTAAATAATTAAAATACAAAATATATAAACATACTAAATAACACAGCTGTATTTATTTGCATACTTAATAAATCAAAATAATACCTGCTGATTAACTTACTTGTACTTAAACTTTTCATAGAGGGTTACAATTATAAAGTGATTTTTAATTGATAAATAAAAAACTATACACGAAATATAACTTATCTATGGGTTGTGTACCGTTGTACATATATTACTAAACACTAAACAGCTAAAGTCATTTGTTTTCTTTTCATTAGCACAGTATTAACTTTCTTGAACGTTATTACAAGTAGCTTAACTTTCATATTTATAAATAAACTCATCTAATCTGTCCACTTCATAAAGTAATTTGCGCAATAATGGATATGTACTAAATTTTCAACATGGAAAGTAATACATTATATCATACCAAAAATGCCAGATAATGTGTTATTTGAGATAAAGTAATATACAACATAAACACATTTTAATAACGTGCGAGTGAACGTGTGGAAGTGGGTGTGAGTGTGGATACGAATGGGAGTGCGTGTGCATCTGCGTGTGTGTATGTAATTTATTTTACTCTTTTAGCGGCCTTGTGTATGAAGGTGTTTTGGGGTTTTGTATATTGAATATCTCGAAACGACCCCATTATTGATATTAAGTGAAATTATGTTAGTAAACTGTATTCTAACGTCCAGTTGCAATGTAGCTGTTACTTGGAAGAAATCAAAATATGTATACTATAGCATTACATACTTAATATAATCAAAACTGTGTTTTGGATTGTGTGTAATGTGGAAAGGTGGAAAGCGCTTGCAATCTGCTATTTAAACTAACTTCATTGGGACGTATTTATGTAATTGTTCGACAAGAGATCGTTATGTAGACTTGTTTATCTTCCCGCCCTTTAACTTTTTTGTGTATTTGCATTTACGCCATACAGTCGGCGAATACCGAATTCCTTTTTAGTTAAAGATTCTTTTGAGTAACGTTTAATGAAGAACTTTACGTAAAACCCTGTGTACAGATTTTATGTTTAACTCAATTGTTCAGGATTAGCTTAGTTGCAAAGTATTGGTATTATTGGAACTTATTATTTATGATTTCGTTAGCGAGTGTATTTTATGTGGTTTCGGCCCAACTGTCACTGAAGGACTGTTTAGCAATTCAAGAAACTTAAGTAACCTGAATTTTTTTTATATTTTGGGATTGAACAGTCTTTGCAGCGACACTTTAAACAAGAGCACTAACCTTTCCTATTACGTAATTATTGATATTGTGCATGTTTTACACATTTTGGAAATCACTAGTTGAAGTTAAAGTCTTCTGATAGGATTAACGTCACGAAAAACAGTGTTTTAGTGGTTAAGTTTTACGCAAAAGTATAGTAGCACTTTTGCTAATACATCTAATTCAATGCTACGAAACCTAAGCACGTTTTTGTTTTGTTTTTAGAAAATCCCGAGGAGTATTATCCTTTATTAGGTACACATTTACAAATATTCTGATTCTAAACAAACTGGCGTCCTTTAAATAATGGCTATTCCGATTATTAATTATTTACATCTTTTTACACAGGTAGAGACAACAGCTACCCACTGAGTTGCCGGCAATTACTATTAACGGTAAATAATCATCGAAATTTACTATGTAATCAAAGTTGTGATCTAACTATAAATTCTAATAATCACGTAAGGAAACAATAAAGTTGTAGTTCACATAGATATGGACACATATAGTAGGTGGGGGTTTTAGCGGTGGGAGAAATTCAGATTCACCCGACTTAGAATTTTGACAATACAATCTTTACTCTAACTTTCGGTACAAAGGATGAGTATGTGCTCAATGACATCTCCTACAATAGGATTTCTTCTCTACAAAATAAAAAATTCACTGTGATTTGGTTCAAACATTCTGATGTTAAATTTGTGAAAATGTACTGTTGCATTTATAGGTCTCCTAATGACAGTAACGTTCAATACTTCTTCGAGTACCTTAGTACGAAATTACCTTTTGCCTCATTTTCCATGCTGTGATATCATGCTGTTCTTAGTGAAGAAACATTGGCTATTTCATGTGATCTCACACAAATTATTTCTGAACCCATAAGAATCCCTGAGAACCTTAACCATACTCTGCACCTTCTAGACCTCTTTCTTACATCACACCCACTTGTTCATAAAACTTAAGTTCTTTTCCCACTAGGTCTATCTGACCATTGTCTAATAGAAATAAGTTCTACTGTCTGCAATTTCTCTGTTGTTCACAACACTGATATTACCTTGTGGTGCCTAAAGTCACATAATTGGTCTGATTTACGGGATTTCTTTGCAACATTTTCATTGCATGAATACTGTTTTAATTCGTCCTCGTCTTCGGATATTGCTTATCCAGTATCTGATGTCATCCCCGTGGGCATGGAGTTATACATCCCCAATAAAACGAAATCATATATGTGATTCTCGTTCCAACCATGGTTCAATATGACTTGTGCTGATGCAATATCTTTGAAAAATAAATCTTATACAAACGGAAAACTAATAAAACGGTCGAAAGTAATGCAGACTATGTTGTTGTTAGAAATACCAGCGAAAGCGCTAGCACTAAAGCTAAAGAGTTGTTTGAAGAAAGAAAATGCAATGATCATCTTCTTTAGGAAGCCGTAAATTTTGGGTTTTAGCTAAAGCCATCAATAAAACTTTGGCACATCTTCATTTCCTCCTGTGACATCTTTGACGGATGTGTAATTGCTGATTCCTAATCTTTTTGTGGCTTTATATGAATCAAACCCGTGTCTTAATCACTCTATAAAACATGTGCCTCTAGTTAGTTCTTCTTCATACGACATGAAACTAATTCATTTTGGATATGAGTAACAAGAATCTATCATCAGTAGGCTTGATTCTAATAAGACGACTGGCCGAGACGATATCCCAGCTATTGACCTAATGAAATGTTCCTCCGAACTAGTACTACTTCTGTATATACTCTATTCGATCTCTACGTCTTCTGACGAATTTCCTTCAGCATGGAAAGATGCAAATGTTCAACTTATTCCCAAAAAAGGCGACAAGACCGATCCCTCTAACTACCGACGATTTGCTACCACTTCCATTTGGCTAAGGTTATGAAAAAAGTCATCAATCGACTCTTCCTCGAATCTAAAAAACTGATTAGTCAGCACCAATGAGGTTTTAGTCAGAATTGTTCTACAGGGAATCTTATTTTCCACGAATTTATAAACATCCAAATTGGGAACACGACTGGTTCGATTCATTTACTGACAACTACATTGGGACGAATATGCTTTCTACCAATTTACTGAGAAATTTCATCAAACAAGCAACTTAACTAGAGATCTCTTACTGCAGTCTCGCACCAATAACTGAACACTACCACCAAAAAGAAGTGGACAAGGAGAAACCAATACGAGAAAGTAACAAACATTATTTACCTTCCAACCCACATACAGTGTGAACATTGGAGTTACAACGTTTCAAATAAAAAAATGTCTAATCATTCATTGGATAATCCTCGGACACGTCAACTTTATTTTTTGAACGCGCATCTTTTCTAGTGCTTTTGTGAAAAAAATTACCTCCACCCCTTTGTGCAATGGCGTCAATGACATTTTTTTTAAATGGTAACCTATATTTTTTTCGGAAATTTTCATTCTTCATTAAATTATCTGTACGATAAGATAATGAAATTGTCAAAATGTAAATATCCTAAAATAAATAAAATAAGATAATTGCCGAATTTTTGGATTCTAGTTAAAACAAATTAATAGTTTAATTAAAAATGTAAATAAATAAATAAACAGTTATAAAAACTGTATAAAATATTGAATTAAATGTTTAAATTGGGTCCCCTTTACTTCCTGGCAGAAGGCAAGTCGATGAATGAATTCCCGTCTAACATTTTGGAGCGTCTCGGGGGTAATCGCCCGAATTTCATTTTGACTGCGCTGGCCATTCAATTGATCCTCGCCTCCCAATCCACCGTCCAGGAAAAATTTCATCCAGGAACCCCGAACTTCAAGATTATAGTGAGGTTGCGCTTTCGGTCGTTAAAAAAATTATAAAATGAATAATTTTCATTTTACCCTTTAGCTCAGTCCTATTTTATAGATTTGCACGGTAGCGGCGGATTATTTGTTTACCTTTAGATATTAATTATACCCTTACACAGGTTTTTATTTATATGGGATCAGGTTTTTTCTTTTAAGTTTGTTTTCTTAAAACGCGTTTATTGATGACACAAACGTCTTGGCCGTTTGTTTAAAATTTAAAAGAATTATAATTTATTCTTTATGAGAGTTATTACTGAAAAGACGTTCTTGTGACTTAACAGAAACAATAATTATCTGAATTGCGAAATAGATCACCGAATGGTTTCTGGCTTAAAGGTAATAATCTTACTAATTTCAAACGGTATAACTTACGTCTTTCGGTAGTGGCGGCGGCGACAAGACTATTATCTCTATTGTTTAAGTACAGGCGATAATTGAACATGGATGAACACGTCTAGTTTTCGTGGACGCGTTTCTTTCCTACTGGATTAACGGCGCGAACTAGGTCTTCAGCTTACTCTCCCGACGAGGGTTTGATTACAGTTACTCTGCGGTTTCTGGTACGTTTGTCGAGGTGTTTTTAGTGTTTGTGTAAGGTTGTGTAGGTCTACCCGTTAAACTAAACTGTAAGATCTCGTACGGTCAATGAAATGTAGGGCAACTACCCTCCAAGTCCACAGTGTAGGTGTGTAGTAATGAAAGGGTATGTCGGGCTTTCAACCCTGCATATCCCTCTCACCGGGTGTATAGTGATGTAGGTATATCAACTTACGTGCGTTCAACGTTAGATCTCTGCAGCTCTAACCCTTTGACTTCGGTGATGAATTTCAAATCGCGGTGTCGCGTTTTCTGCTCCGGACGGCGGTTACAGGCTGACGGTTTTAAACAGGTAGCGATGGGCGCGAGCGCGATGATAGAGCACACGATTTCTATTCGTATTATCTTCTCAGATCCTTTTTCTAGCGGCACGTGCCGCGTTTTTATAAAGAATTTGCGGGGGTGGTTACACAGCTTCGGGGTGAGATTCCGTAGGCCAGGATTGGTGGAAGATGCTCTGACGTATACAAACTTTGAAACGGTTTTGAAATTTACGTCTGGGGGGAGAATGCACGATTAATTAGTGTGCAATCTTTTGCAACGTTAGGAAATATGTTTAAGTTCATAATTGC